>JAVLVB010000491.1:1047483-1065722 GCA_032876305.1 Orestias chungarensis | reverse complement strand
GGGGGGGGGGGGGGGGGGGTAGTTTAAAATTAACCTGAAGTGGTTAACAACACAATTGGGATTTCTTTCATTTGACAACACAGATAACATTTATGTGTATTGGAGCCGATCGTACCGATGGCGGGGTAAAATTCTGTATACTTTCCCAATCCATCCCATGATGCCATTCAGGTCCATCGCTGCTGCAGACAGTTCAACTTGTGCTGCTCACCAAGGCCAATGTCAAAGGTCATTCAGAAGCTAATTTCTATGGTGGGTTTGTTAACAGGGGGGGGGGGGCCAGATTTACTGAGCTCACCCGTAGAGCGACAGAGGCCAAGGGGGGAGACGGTCTGATTGAGCAATGGTCAGAGATGGCCTTCGAAAGGAAACCAGATTATGAAATCGTACAGCTCAATATCACTAATCTAGTTAAACACAATTGTCCATTCACGATGTATAAGTATGAAGGTGAGGATGTTTTGCTACAGATTTAAAGAGATGATTTTTTTTTTTGAGTGAGGTTTTGTGATGTAAATCCCAGTTACTCCCTAGCCTGTAGCAGAGAAACTTCTGTCTGACTATCTTGTCAGCCTTTCGCCGCTAGGTAGATTACCGTAAATTATGGACTATAAGTTTCCCCTAGAAGCCTTACATTTTCTCAAGATTCAGTTGAGCGCCTTACAATCCGGCGCGCCCTATGTGTGCACAGAGTTTTGAAAATCTGTAAAAATATCATTTGTCAGAGGTGAACGCATGTCAGAGCAGCTCCGCGCAAGCGTATGCATGATTTGTGCGCACACACTTAAAATGATTGCCTCTTGTGTATTGTTAAAAAGTAAAATAATGTTCAACTAAACTCAATGTTTTGCGTCTGTTACCTTTTCTTTTTGTAGACCGTATTTTTTAGCATAAATCTTAGAATACTGTGCCCCCTATGTATGGGTTAAGTACAGAAATAGATACTGTGCCATATAGTGCAGAAAATATGGTAATTCACTTTTCATTAGCATATGACATTTCTCCACTAAAGGAAAGAGAACTATTACTTAGACCTTCACAGAACCTCTCCTCACAAAATCTGATCTAATCTTTTTAAAGGAAACTATGAACGGTGGTGGTAAATGAATGAGCAGGATAAAAAAAAGAAAAAAAAAGTAGTAGTGCTTTTACATTACGTGCAAGCATTAAAAAACTTTGTACATTTGTCTCGACCATTGCTCATCCACGCCGAACAGCCCCCCTGTAGCATGCAGTGATCAAACTGATCAAACTTTCAGCTTCAAAATGGGATGTTAGTTTTGTTTTTTTCTAGGTTTGTACACCAATTTAAAAAAAGGAAAAACATGTACCTTTCTGTTGGGATAACCACTTTGACTATGGCTTGCGACAGAGTCTGTATATGAAGTCACATCAGATAATAAACAATAGAATGTGAGTATTGTTAAATAGGCAACAGGAGAAAAATATAAAAAATGCATTTTAAAACAGAGAGAACAAGATTGTTTGTACTAAACTCCAAAAGCCCATAAACACTTATCTATAAGACAGACTAACCGAATATATCCAATCTTTTCCTATTGTAAGAGCTAGTAAATCCTATTTAACATGAAAGAAACTATAAAAATAAAACCTGCAGAGGCTGCTAACTACAACAGCTAACACAACAACAGCACAATTAAACACTGATATATGCCATGAATGCTCAGGCTGACAGTCTGAGTTACCTTCTCGAACTCCTCCTTGTTTTTAGGGGGAGGAATCATTGGAGCATTGGGATTCTTTAGCCTCTCTCGGGTCTGCGCGTTGAAGGGTAAGCCAGAGGGAGGCGGCGGGAGTGTATGCTCCATCATGGAGGGAGGGATATATATGGGATGGGGTGGGATAGGCACGCCTTTCCCCCATCCTAATTTCATTTCAAAGTTCATGATCATTTTTCCTAGAATTGAAGAATAACAAAACAGGTGTTAACATGATAAAGGTTCAATTAAATCTGAGCAAATTGGGGTGGGGGGAGAAATATGGAAAAAAGTACCATTAAGGTTCTTGAGTGCTCGCTCAGCATCCCTCCTGTTCATAAAAGCCACAAATCCACAGTTTCTCTCCCGAGCTCTCTCCTCATCTGTCCTTGGCCACATGATCTTCACGCTAGCCAGAGGGCCGTACCGCCCAAACTCTTGACACAACATCTCCTCGTTCATCTGAAATTGTTCAAATAGGGAATATTAATGCAAAATACAGAGATGAAAATACCCATATGGTGAAGAAACAAAAAAACAAAACTACACACACAATCATTTTTAAGAAACTAAATATAGAATAGTTTGTCCGGATGAAAAGATTATATATTTTTCAAGGGATTTATATAACAAAGCAAAAACAAAGTAATGGATAAGTATAAAGGTAAAATGACACAGTTTAGTTTAAATTTCACATAAAAAATAACAAAAACAGACAGTGCAACCATTTACATGTTGAACTAACCTAATTAGTAAATAGTGTCTATGTGTGCAATTTAGTCGTAGTATGAAAACTGATCTTATGTTAAAAAGTCTGACGTTCTAGAAAACAGGATGAACATCGAGGGATAAACCAGACAAGTCAGATAATGTGTAATAGAGGTGTTTATATGAGATTCAAATAGGAAAATAACATAAAAAACCCTTTAACAAACCTCTAAAATCTCTCAAGTCATCTGGACATAAAAAAAGAGAGTGACAAAACAGCAAACCACACACCTAAACTGACATGCTGAATAAAGAGAGCAATAACCAGAGAAGCTGCCAAAAAGCCGATGGTAACTCTGAAGGAGCTGCAGCAAGAATCTTCTCACCGAACAGCTTACCGCTTTTAACTTTAGATGTTAGTTTAACACCAGACTTGTAAACACACCCTCCGTTCATACGTGCAGGCCGCATCATAGCATAAGCATAGTATTCTTCTTTAAGCTATTCCAAGTTAAATGGAATGGAGACGGGGGTAGATGTGTAACTTCTAGCAGAATATAGATCCAGAAACACAATTCTAGCAGTTTCAAGTTACAATAACCAAGTCAAAGTCCAGATCTTAATTTAATCTTTAGCCACACTTGAAAACATTATTCGAAGAGGCCTTTTCACTCAATATGTCAGAGTTTAGGCAACATTCCTTCCACAAAGATTATGTGCAACTTTTTGACATACCTGTGGGTTGATATTTCCAAGATACAAGTTAGTAGTGGATGGATCGCCAACATCATGGGAACCTGGCGCACAGTCGTCCAAAACTGCAGACAAAGAAACAAAAAACAAAGAAATTTCTGTTGCTGCCTGACAGTTTGACTATTTGTCATAGCAAGTTGGAGATATTCACGGTCACTGTATTAAGTCAAAATTACCACTGGACGGACGGTTTCTTCTTGAGGAACCATCCGCTAAAAGAAGCAGAAAAGCAGTATAAATTTTGTTTCAGTGTGATAGGAGCGCAAAGGTGGGGCGGGAGTAAGGTGTGCTGGACGGGGGCCATTTCTGGGCAAGCTGGTATACGGACGACATTAAAGCAGATTAAAATGCACTCACATGAACGTCTTCCCTCTGATCCAGGCAGTGGTTCGAAGCGACTGACACGTCCTTTCATCTTATGTCTTTCATCCCTTTCTTCCTGGATCCTGAAACAAGTGGCAGACAATGAAATGCATTTTTTAAATTAGTCTTGGTAGGATTATCCATTAAGACTAGTATTGATATGTTAGGAGACATACTGCTTAAGTTCTTCTTTAAACAGCTCCAAGTTGCTTTTCTTCTTTTCCTTTTCACTGCCTTTCTTTACAGTCTGAAAAACAAATGTTTATTATTATCATCAAAGTAAAAGCATGGCCTTTTAAAACACAAGAGACAAATTAGATGATCTTGTACAAACTTACATTTCTTTTGTCTGCTGGTAAAAACTGAGATGGGGTCTCCAAAGGCAGGATGCTTTTTGGCTGGGTCTCAAAACGGGATTTGGGCTTGTATAACTTTCCTCTTTTGTCATCAGAAGCCGCTTCCTCTGCAAAGACAAAAATTGCGATGAGAAAGAAAGACCGAACCTACAGGGGATACCAGCCGGGACTGCCGTGAGTGACTAACATTGCCAATGGCACGAATCCTAAACATAAAAAGCTAAAAACTGAATAAAATGTCAACAATTTAAAGTCTAAAACTTAAAGCAACTGTGTTTATCTGTCTTCTAGTTTAATTTGGTCTCAGCAGGATATATAAAGAGGTAATAATAGATTACTGAAAAGATTTATTAGACTCCGGAAATGGGATCTTAGGAATGTGATATTGTGAATAATCTTGTAAAATAAAATTTTAATGGTAAAAATGCAGTTCTCTGTTTTCATAATGGACGTTGTTCCCCAGTTTCATTACTTGCAGTTCTTAAAGAGAAGCTGAAACTAAAAATGGTATCAACCGTTTGGAAATTTAGAAAAATTGCTGATTACCAAACTACAACACTGTATAACCCTTTTGTTACGATTAGAGACGAGTGTAAGAAATCTGAAATCAAAAAATGAGATAATGGGGAGTTAATAAATCTGTTAAAACTGTTATATTGTTTCACCACAAATGATTATTTTATATAAATTTAAAAACGATACTTTGCCTCTGCAACAAGTGTCCTTGCATACATTTTTATTAATAAATGTGAGAAATAGGTCCAAAAAATAACAGCAATGCAAATTATTTACAGCATGACGAGTCCTTGGCATGGACCATCACAGCTTGCAATTGTAGCCCCAATACTGTACCTTTGGATGCATTTGCGAGACCTCCGCGGACAAATGCTTTGACCTTGCCCTCTCCTCCTCCTTCAAACGCAGCAAGAAATTCTTCATAAATCTCTGCTGCTGCTCGTTCATCTTCCTGTACAGGATAGAAATCCCCATCAAATTAGACAGGAATCAAAACATTTTTTCACAAAACCTTTTAGAAAATCACTGCAAACCAAAACCTGCCTTTTTCTTTATTTCATCTTGCTCCTTCTTGCTTAAAGTCCTTTTTGCCACAGCCATCTTGCCAATGCTGAAAGACTTGAGCTTGCTTTCAAGCAGAGCCTGTCGATGTAAACAAAGGCAAGCTTTCAATGCAAACTTCAGAGAGCTCTCAGGTAGAAATTTCCTCATCAGCTCCGAACAAAGTCAGGGAGAGCCGAAACAGACAAAAAGTGACAAGACACCCCGACAGCTATTTTTCGTCTAAATCTAAACTGCAACGCTATATTTCACATGAAGCTGCACAAGTCAACAACAACAACAACAAAAAAACTAATTTGCATTGTGTGCGTTAAATTTACAGCAAACCTTCTTTAAAGCGTCAGAGTGTAGGGCGAAAACCAACTAGAGGCCTAACGACTCGACGTCAACAGCAGCGGGACCAACTGAACCCAGCACGCGGCTAATGTTCCACCAATCATCCCTTATCGAGTAAATACATTAATATTTCCACTTCTAAATGCATCATTGTTTGCTAGCTATTTCTATTTCTTAGCTTAGCATATGAAGTTTTTTTGAATGATAACACTGACTAAGCCCGGAGACGCATGAGCTATTTGGTTAGCTTAGCCACGCTAGCGGCTAAGGTTTCGTAAAAGCGGGGTGTCACTTTTCTGTACGTGCGCGCAGCTCTTCCAGGAGCCATCAGGTTCACGCCAAACATTTTCCCGGAATCGAAGAAAACCACACAGTTTCCGCTACAATACGAACGGCGTAGCTAACGCGAGAAAGAACCACAAATTTCACCTTAGCGCTAGCTTTTTGAGAGCCAGGCGTCCGGTCCGCCATCTTTCTGTGCAACTGAAAACGCAGAATCGATCGCCGATAGCTGCTAAGTTGGGATGCTCAGACTTTACAGTCGAATGCCGAGTCAGACAACAGATGGGTGTTTTTTAAACTCCTATCAGAGATAATAGTCTATGTAGCCTTTAATATCGACATCTAAAAGCAAAGTGTAGCTTTTTTAGACTGCATTTAATACAAGTGCTTTTTTTTATAGCAAATAGTAAGAAGTATAAAAATTGCTCTTTTTGCCTAAAGGCAAAACATTATGTGGCAAAAAAAAAAACCTCTTAACTCATAAGCACTTTGAAAATGATTAAAATGCAAAATTATGCCTGGTAGTTCTTGTAGGTATGTGATGATCAAGTACATTTAACTTAAAATGAAGGTTAAAAAAGTAAACAGTTGACTGTATGTTGGTACAGTTGGTAGGACTGTTCCATTCCAGGAATTATGTCCCCATGTGCCTAAATCAACACATTTACTGTGGTGCCTTATGGGCCCTCAAAGGGGATGAAGCCCACCGTGGACAAAGTAAAGGAAAAAGTGGAACTCTTGTACTGTAAGACATCTTTCCAGCAGCATGCTTGAGCTAAAACTGAGTCAGATTAGTATGAATTACACCTTCCATACGCTAGAAGGGAATTTCTAGAATACAGTCATCTCCACCTTGGCTGTTAACCATCCAGATGTTGATCCTCTGTGGAAGGAGAAATTTCAGATTCTGCATGGTTCTGTGGGTATTTGAGCGTTTCACTATATAGATCACTACAGTGTACAGGTGTCATTAAGTTGTTATTATTTTTCATTATCATTTGTATGAAATGTTGCCTTAAGAAGATCTGGCTTGACTAAATTTATTGTGCGGATAACACTTGTCATTGTTTTCAGCTATGTTACAACCTCGAAATTCCTAATCCTCTGCAAGGTTCTGCAAAGCGTTACAGCTGAGCCCCAGGCCAATGAAGGATTTAGGGCAAGACTGCCCAACAGGGACGTTACTAGGTTTAACAGACAGGGGTGGCTTAGCCCCCTGAGGAAATAAGATATTGCGTGCGCATAGCTCGCACCGAAAATTTACCACTTACTAAGGCTTTGTTAATCAATTCATTATTTTAAGAACATCACAACTTGGGGACACACTTCTCACCAATTCTATTCTTTTAAAAATAGATTTCATTATTTAATTGCTTGCTAAAGCTACTTCACCAGCTAAACTACACCAGCTAAAATGTCCTAAAATACAAAGAAAAAATCCTCTGAATCTGGACTCCTTTCCTCACTCTCGTCCACAGCCTGTCTTTCTGCCTCACCCTTCATGGAGTTCAAAAACATAGTTAAACCCTGAAGTAAATTTTATATCAGACCATATCAATATAACATATGTATGCCATTTTTTTCCCAAAACTACTATTAATATTGTCCAATGTCTTTAGAACAATCTAGTCCAGGTTTGAGGTGTTTGTGTTCTGTAGTTTTGGAGCTGGCGCAGCTTCAGTATGATGCAAATACTGAAAAGTGCTTAAACTGTGCCTTTATTGAAGTGTCACAAATCAGAAAAAAGGATTCAAAAATCACAAGCCTGGATTTAAATGGGTTTTTTTAAACGTTGATGTATCTTAATATACAAATAAGAATAAAAACTCAAACTGCTTTAATACATTTTAGATGCTTTTTTTTGTAAGTCTGATGTCATCCTGGCTGTCAGTAGGAAGAATCACCAGCCTGGAATGGAAATCCTCACCGTGTGTATCTGCAAATATAATCCCAACTCTCTAATCCAGCTCGATAACTCCGTGCTTCATTGGTGGCGCGCGCTGCACCGCCTGCTGACGTGACGTTTGATACGGAGCCAATGAGGCAATATGAATCATAACGATAATAATAATGGCATTAAATTCTAAATAAGCAACCAGAAACTTGTGTTCAGATTAACTTGCGTTCTTAATGGCTGGTGTTCAGTGCTTTACTGCATTTATTTTTGGGAGAAAAATAAGAAAATAAATAAATACATACTTGAAAAGACCGGCAAAAAATTAGGGTGGCTATGAAATATGGGGCTGTTAACGTCCATGGTGCCCAACCAGTCGATCGTGGTCTACTGGTAGACACGGACGCTATCACACGGACGACAACACAGAGAAGCTGTGGAACGCCGTGCTGGCTGGGGAGTGTGTGTGTGCATGTGGGTGTGTGTGTGTGTGTGTGTGTTTGCGCGCATGTGCCTTCCTTTCAGGGAGTTTGTGTATGCGCATGTTTATATATGTAAATAGTTCTAGCGTAGAAATAGTATAGTAGTCGTAGTAAAGAGTAAAAGTGGTTCTTCTTTTTCAGAAACAGTTTACATATTTTACAATAAATTGTTTGGTCATTTATTTTTGCACAATTGAGTTATTTTGTCATGTAATCTGATTTCAACAAGAAATCATTTCAATTAAATAAATATTTTAAACAGTGAATTATAAGTAACAGTTCTCAGACTACAAGCACAATCATCTAAGTTTGCATAAAAGCAAAAATTATAGTAATTATGTCTTCTACAAAAGTTAAGCATTCATCCCAGGTCTTCAATCAAAACATACAGCAACATATTTTCCTTTTTATAATAGGTGATTTTACTTCTGTTAAGGTTTTTATACGTTATTAAACACTGCAGACACACTCCCATGTTATGTAAGCAAATTTGGTCAGTAGCCTTTATGCATTCAATGATGTGTTAGCAGTCTTGTTTCCCTCCAAAATTTATCATTCTGAATTCCCCTGTTGTCTAAAAATGCTTTGATAAAGTGAATAATCAGTGAAGTAATCTGCAATCGGTTCGGTACGAAAAGCTAGCCTCCTCCTCCCAGTGCCAGGTCTCCCACTAAGGTAGGAAGTGATTTCATTTTTTCAAACAGAGATTTACCTGTTTTTATCTGGTCTATTTTTCTGTTTGGTTCATATGGTCATTTATGGCTATTGCTTATCATGCAGATTGGTTTCTGTGTCTGTGTGTGTGTGTTTGAGAGAGGGCGGCTTTGTGATGTGGTGTCTAATGGTTGTATGATAACAACAAAAAGTGTTGTGAGGGTAGTTACTGCAGGCTGGAAACGGTGTGTGCAGGTTTCTGATGTTGACACTGGAGTAGTCTCAGGAGGTTGGCTACTTGAAAAGTAGCTCTTGGGACAAAAAAGGTTGGGCACCCCTGATTTAGGGGATGCTCTACGTGCATCCACAGAAAGGAAATTCATCAGGATAAAATATATATAACCACGATCATTTAGAAACCAATATTTTTGACCAAGGATTCATAAAACGAACCTTCAATGAAACTAGAAGAGTTGATTAACCTCTTCTGGTAACTCCAACTTTCTTTCACAGTTCAAAAGCATCCACTTGAGATTAACTTTTTTCTCCTAATAACCACTGTGGGAGTAAATGTGATGGAGCATGATAGTTTAATCTTGTTGCTCCCCATTTGCTCGCTCTAAAAGAAGAAGCTCAAACTGAAGACCAGCTGTTTCTTTTTTTCCCTTTCACAAAAACCTCCTGTTAATATGCCTAAGCTTAGTACTTCCTGTGAACCTTTTGGGCAAAAATTAAGGATGCCAGTCAACTGTAAAGATATGCGAATTTTTGTTCCCTCGCTGGGGAAAAATAAATGTTATTAAACCAGTTTGCCATTTAACTCCTGCAGGTGGCGCTCCCCTTCTACCAACTCGAGTGGTCAGGGAATAATCTCAGTGAAAACATGTATATCTTTGTTTTATCTTGTCTAAATTAAGTTCAAGTAAGATTATTTTAAAGTAGGACACAGAGTTCCCTCATCCAAGCTCCTGCCACATGGAGGACTCTGCCTGTTTAGGAATGTCAGACCACGCATGAATAAGCTCAGTCAAGTTTAATCATGCCATCTCTTAAGTGTTTTTCAGGCCAGGTGAAGTATGAAGCTGTTGCAGGACCCCCCCTCCCTCCAAGCTTGCCCCATTCCACCCCGCTTTATTTAATCACCCAGTCCCCTCCTACAACTCAGAACAAACCCTACATTCATGCACTTGAATCAGGGAGTTGCTCAAACTCCCCGCAGCAGCTCCTTGGTGCAGCTCCTGCCTCTCCAGCGCCTCAGCTGCTGTGCGCAGTGCCACGGAGCACCGTTCACCCAACCATGTGGAGGACATGCTGTATCTTTTGCGCATGGACTCTGCTGCTCCTGACAGACGTCTGTGCGCTGTCCCAGCGGAGGTATACGTTTGTTTTCAATTGTTTCTACTGTATTTAAGAGAAAATACGGGTTTTAGAAGACGACCGAGGAACATTCTGCATTTTGAGCTTCCTCTGGACACAATTTTACGCATTACGCATGGTTTTTGTGCTGGGTAAATTTCCTATTGCTTTGTGTTGTTTTAATAATATTTAGTTAAAATGCTTCCCCCCTTACAGACCAATCTTTACATGCGGTGGAAACATCACAGGGGAGTCTGGAGTCATCGGGAGCCAAGGTTACCCAGGAGTTTACCCTCCAAACACTAAATGCGTGTGGAGAATCACAGTGAGTCCATTTAGCTGGATTACAAAAATTATAAACTTTGGAGCTTATGAGATATAACGGATATAACTACCAGTTTCATACCAAAAATAATTCCAAAATGCCGAATTAGATTGAGTTTTCTCTCTATTTGTATGTCTACTCATGTAAATATGGTTGATCTTGAGCATTCCCTTGTAATAGTTTCTTAAATTGTGTATTAAAAGTTTCTGTGCTGCACCAGTCTTGTTTACTTGTAGGACTACTGTCTATTTAGTTCAGTAGTCGAAGAAAAGAGCTCAACATCATGTTGAGAACAATATCATGGCTTTTTTAGTGGTTTTCATTTGTAAAATTTCTTATATAATGCTCTTGACAAAAAAATTTCCACACCAGTTTAAAAAATAGGTGCAAAAAATTGGTGCAATTTAATGCATTTACAAAGTAACTGCATTAAATTATATTTTTTAGGGATGAAGCGACTGTGAAATTCTAGGCCGTTGTTTAAAATAACAACTTGGCCGATCGCGGTTACAGTTATTTATTCAGTCTTTGATGCCACAGAAACATAATTGAACAATTCCTTCAAGTCTTTCATTTCTTCATCATACTATTATACAACGAGTCCAACTTCAATTGGACAATTATTAAACAATAATGAGCTTTCCTTTCTGCCTGAGCACAGAAACATTTTAATTCACATAAACATCGGCGACTGCCTAGGGTGAATGGCAGTTAATAAGCCAAACATCTGTCGATGCCCATGTATCCATCTTATACCCATAACATGAGTAAACCTGTAGCGTCTTGATGGAGCTATAATTAACATGAAAGGCTCCAGAACTATGTTACACTGTTTCATCTCCGCAACAGTACAATTATTTTCTGTTCTTTGCCCTGTAAAATGTTCAACCTAGGTAACCGAAGGCAAAGTGGTCGTGCTATCGTTTCGCTACATCGATCTGGAGAGCGACAGCTTTTGTCGCTATGACTATGTGGATGTACACAGCGGTCACGTCAAAGGGCAGAGACTCGGGCGTTTCTGTGGGACCTTCAAGCCCGGCGCGCTTGTTTCCACGGGCAACAAGATGCTCCTGCAGATGGTGTCAGACGCCAACACTGCTGGCAGTGGCTTCCTCGCCGTTTTTTCTGCTTCCCTGCCTCATGAGAGAGGTAGCCAACAAGTCATATGGTTACAGGGTGATTCAGATAGACAGTTGCTTTTTCAATCTTGCAGTGATCAGGGTAATTGTGTTCTCAAGCACCATGTAAGACATAGGGTTCCTATACAACCCGTTTTCTTTTTGTCTCCATATAGTTGTCTAAGTCTGTCTGCTCTGGTGCTCTGGTATTTTATCCCATCTTGCACTGCAAAAAATAAAAGAAAATCTGTTTCTGTTAGTTTTGTATTTGTTGATAATTATTATTTTTTAGCTCCTGACAGAGAAATTACAGATAAGTCATAAAAAAATTAAGAAACCCAAGTCTAACTTGACTACTGTAAATGCTCTGAAATGAATTGGATTTAAGACCAACCGTATTCCAATTACCACAGTGTTACATTAAAACACCTTCTTTACAATTGCTTTGTGATTTGTTGAACTGACAACTAATAATAATTGCCATCTTGTTATTCCTAAACCTCTAGAATGTTTTAAATATGAGTCTGCAAAAGTACGTATGACTCCTTGAAATGTAAAATATGTTGGAACCAAAAAAGAACCAGAGAATTATTTTTGATCTGAAAGTAGTATGATGTAAAATTGTACTCCACTTGAACGCCCCTTTAAGTTTCAGCTTTACGTGTTTACATCATTTAGAACCAGACTTAAAATGAAAAGTTCATGCAAGGTAACAGAGTGGAGCATTTCAGCTTTACTCTCAGGACGATGTGGAATTTCTCACCGCTGTTTTTTTGCTCTTCTATGCAGTGTTTTAGTTAAAAGCCACAGTCTGAAGTATCACTTAGAGGTAAATGGTTTTTTTTCTGTCTGCAGTCCCATCTGTCGTCTTTTTGGTGGAATTTAAATGGACGGTTTCTTGTACTTAGCCATGTTCATGGCTGTAATGCACACCATCTCTGTATCGAGCTTGCTGGACTCTCTCTTTATCGTGGCGGAAAGACAAAAATAAATTGCCATATCTATTTTTGAGACGACTCTTCAACTCTTTCTTGCAGGGAAAAAAGTTTAAAAGGACTGAATACACTTTAAAATACCTTTTCAATCTGAATAATTTTCTATTCTGTAAAATGTTAAAGCTGATAAATGTATATACCCTTTGTCTTTATAGGCGACCAATATTGTGGAGGCCGACTAGATAAGCCGTCTGGGACTTTCAAAACACCCAACTGGCCTGAAAAGGACTATCCAGCTGGTGTCACCTGCTTCTGGCATATAGTGGCACCAAAAAACCAGGTTTGACAACTGATAATACTAAGGCATCCTAATAAATAGCAAAGCTGGCTGTTTAGATTGTTTTATCAAGGCATTTTAATTGAGTGGACGGAAAAGTATATGGCAGAATAGGGTGTACAACCACTTTTCTAATAAACAAATTGTACGACTTTCTTACCTATCATGCATAACCATTAAATTGACCTGAAAAGTCTTTTGCGTCATTCATACTCCCCCTGCACTATAGACACAATTACATTACAAAAATGTGTGTCTGTGTTAGATAATTCATCTGTGAATCATTTCTCATGGTTCAGATCATCGAAGTGAAGTTTGAGAAGTTCGACGTGGAGCGGGACAACTACTGCCGCTATGACCACCTCTCCATTTTCAACGGGGCAGAAATAAATGACGCCAGAAGAATCGGCAAATACTGTGGAGACAGCCCCCCAGCGTAGGTGATTTCTGTCATGCGGAAGGTACTATTTTTTAGTAAACATCCCCATCTTGTGACTTCATCTCGGTTCATCATCAATCTTCCTTTTGTCTCCTGCAATTCAGGCCGGTGTTCTCGGAGGGGAATCAGCTCCTGATCCAGTTTCTGTCAGACCTGAGCCTGACTGCGGACGGCTTCATCGGACACTACAAGTTCAGACCGAAGAATTTGCCCATCACCACCACAACACCCACCACCACCACAGAGCCGGTCACTTCTAGGCCCATACGTACGTAGCAACTTGATTCCTGCAAAAACAACTGCGAGAATTGTTAGTTATCCATTTATAGATCTAGCTGTATCACATTTCTACTTATTTCAGACACTTCATTGATTATGCCCAATCTCACACCAAAAGATAAAGAAAAACTCAGCCTTTAATTGAAGCACATTTGTAGAGGTTTAAAAAATATAGTGAAAAATATGTAAAAATATATTATTTTCAATGAAATAGAAAAATTACTTTGGATAGCCAGATTTTGCTAATAGGAAAGTCCTTAATGTTCCTCCTTAAAAAAAATATTGGAACACGTATTGCGACAGGAGTTTGACTGTTGCCATTTGAACAACCTCACAAAGATTTTTCGGAGTCGGTTTGGCGTCGTGGTAGAAACTGGTGGTTGCTATTGAGGAATACATTATTGACCACCAAAGATGCTGCAGTTGCTGCTCTACCACCAGGCAAGAAAAAAACATGGATTATCAACCAGCCTTTTTTTTCTTAGTGGCTTTTTATTCAGGGCTGCATATGCAGTAGTTGGGGAGTGGGATGCTCCACGTGCATCTTCATTTAACCGTCCATAGTGTAATTCGTTAACTTTGGATATTAACTTGTTTTTTGCCCCTTTTCTGTCTAGCTATCTACTGTCAGATTGCTGTAAATGCAAGCCACCTAATAATAGAACCACATAATTTATTGTTCTTTATTTGAAGGATTTTTACACATGTATACCAGGGGTCCCAAATACACGTGAAGGGATTTAATACCCAACAAGTACTTGGAGCATTAAGTACACTAAAAGCAAAGTAAAAAGCATTTTGAAGACCCCGGGTCTCTTCTGAAAAGAAAAAAAAAAGGTCCTGTAAATTTCCCATCAGCAGTACATGTTTCTACAGAACTGACCCTGAAGGTGTGTGTTTGTTTCCCCTGAGCAAACTGTACATACATTAATCAACTGACCTGCTGTGTGGGCGTCCGTGTCCACAATTCCAGCTCATTTTCATGTTCAAACACTCTCGTGTCCACAGACTGTTGCTTTTTCCCCTTAGTCAGGCCAGGTTATTTTGGCAGCCACCCCTCCCAAAGAGATTGTGTCATTCTGTTCTTTTGACTCTTTTCGGCTTTCTGTTCGACTCGTCTGCCTTGCTCTGTGCAGTGAGAAAAAAAATTTAGGCAGTCACTTTGTATTTTCTTGAAGCCATAACTCTTTTCTTTATAGATTCTTACTAGAAAAAAAACAGATGTTTCTCTAATTTAATCATTTTAGTGTTTGTCTTGGATGTTGACAGTGAAGAGAGGGTTGTGTAACTTTATTTAATATCCAGTTAAGAAACCACAAAAATAGAAGACGCTGCCTTAACTTTTATGCTTGCATAAACAGTTGACAATATGTACATGTAAAATTTGTGTGTCCTCCCCGCAGCTCTGAAATACTCAGTCGCCTTGTGCCAGCAGAAATGCAAAAGACGAGGAACCATCGAGAGCAATTACTGCTCCAGCAATTTCGGTGAGAACATCAGTGGTTTTTTTTCTGGGTTACGCAACCACCTGTATATTCCAGTAATTAATAGATCACAGATTTTATTGGATCAGTAGACGTACTTTAGCTGAAGTTCATGACAGCAAAGCCCCCCTCCTCTACTGAAGTAGCTGTTTACTGTCCTGATTATGTCCCTTTTTTGGTTATGCAACTGAAAGAGTGTGTTGAAAAGCGGTCTGAAACTGCAGTACTGTACACATTAGGGCACAGTAACCTTCAGTATGAACACACTCCCGCCTTTAAGGTAACTTGGTGCAGCGTAAACGGACACGTCCACTGAGACATCAACTGCATACGTGTTCGATCTGCACTTGGATCTGAGCCAGAAACCGATGAGCAAACAATGTGGAAAAGTTCTCCTGCATGTTGTGGTTAGCAAGGATTCAGCTCATGATGTTAGAAGTGGCGAGACAGTAGGCTGAAAACACTCTCGTCTAACCAATGCTTCAAGTCCTAAAACAGCTGGTGTTTATTCCAGTCAATTTCTCTGGGAACCGTTCAAAGCAGTTTCTGTAATAGTAGCGACTGACTGAAAAAGCCACTCTGGATATTCTCAGCTCTGCCAGAGCAGACATGGAGTTGCCATCAGTTTAAAGTTCTTGTTTTTTCTTTTAGGTTCCAACTTTATCTAAGATTCCTCTAGTGTCAATTGCCTGTCTGTACTTAGTTTCCATGACTCAGAGCATGAACACTCTGTACTTTTTCAGGAGGCCCAGTCAGACTAAACAGGGAGTTATTTTAACCCTCACTTTGTTACAGTGTTTTAGCATTGAGGGCAAGTGGCAGATTTATGTTTTATTAGAAGATGATTGGTTTCCTACAGACTTTTTAGGAAGGTGAGATCCCCCTTGTGTGTGTTGAATTAAAAAGAAAGTACAGTTCTAATACGCAGAAGCTCAAACTCATTTATCTAAACGTCTGAATACTAAAACTGTGCTTGACCATCACCCCTTATCTGGCGATGCTGACATTGTATTGTCTGCCTTTTAAACGATAGAGCTTTATAATTTATGGCTGTGAAAGGTCGGGAGGAAAGGGTTGGGCATCAAATGCTGTGAGATTATCCTGTTAAATCCTGCACTTCAAAGAGAACATAGAAGAAAAATAATTACTGGACAAACACTGCACAGATTTCGCTCATTAATAGTAAAGATGAAACATATTATCCTTGTTAAATGCCATGTTTACGTTTCATCCATCTAAGATATACGGCGCCAATTTACGACGCATGTCATCTCAAGGCACTTGACAAAAAAATCCTTTCATTCCAACCATAAATACATCATAATCTATCTATCCAAAAAAAACTGTTTATATAAACTTGCAGTGGTTAAGTAACATGTTTTCACAAGCAGAACTGCATATTCATTAAAAGTGCAGGTTTGCCGTCCCTCATTTTTGTTTTTCTTGAATGTCATTGACAGTAATAACTGGGACAGTGATTACAGCAGCGATCAGAGGGGGAAGCATGTACGCCACCATCTCCATCATCAATGTGTACAAAGAAGGCAGCCTGGCAATCCAGCAGGCAGGGAAGACAATGAGCACCAAGATCATTATCCTGTGCAAAAAGTGTCCGTTAATCAGAAGAGGTAAGTGCAATGATACTGATTAAGTTAAACAATCTTTCTACGCATGCTCAAAACAAAAAAGATTTTAAATGCATATAGCAAGGATGCAGCTGCTGTTGGACTGTTTAACATAACAAACGGCTTTGAGTTTGCCTCCTCTGCTCTGCCACCCGCTCAGCTGAACTAGCCAAGGCGTTTAGTAAGCGGCAGAACTCACCGTCCGAACAGTCAACAAGTAAAATATGTTTATATGAAAACATATAAACATAAGGCATACAGACCTGCCACACGCAGATTCTCATGTCCGACCTCCCTGAATGTCTCTGCCATCCTGCCACTGCATTCAGGTCTTTTTTGTGTGACCTCACCAGGCTTGAACTACATCTTCATGGGCCAGGTGGACGAGGAGGGCCGGGGGAAGATCGCCCCGCACCACTTCGTCATGGCGTTCAAGAAAAAGAACCAGAAAGGACTTAACGTTCTTAAAAACTGGCAGTGCTGATCTTTTCCTGTTGCTCCTAGGATCTATGCTGTAGTGCTCAGACCAAAAGAGGCTCGGCTATGGATGGAAACAATTAGATGGAAAACAAAGCTTATTCTCAATGACATAAAAACAAATCTGTGTCCAGAGCTGACATATGACACATCAATAAACACTGTATGTAAAGTCAATTAAATTAAGGGTAACTCACATGTGCAATTATTCGAACGTTTTTTTGTTGTTTTTTTGCAAATCAGGTCCTCAGGGCATTGAGCAATTGAGGCTACATCTCTCATAAAAGATCAGCTTGTTATTTAGTTGTTTAAACTGAGATTAGTTATCAGAAAATGTATCAAGATTTCTCTCTGTGTAGCAAAAACTGTTCCTTGCATTCTCTTTATAGAAGACTTCACCCAAGATTGAAATTCTAGCTACTTAGAAAAAGATTCAAAATAGAAAGATGAAAAACAAACAACAACCTCAAATGTTCCAAGAGTAGAAGCAGGAGTTGTTTTAGGATGGAAAAAGTCTTTGTTGCTTTTGGACCCTCTTGAACTTTTAAATTCTTGTAACTCTTTAGTTGAATCTCAATTTAAAGGTTCTGTATTAGTGAAAGGAAAAGTGATTAGATCCCCCCAAAATTCCACATCTTTTATACTTCATCTTTATTTATTTTCCTATGGAAAAGAAGGGCTTTATTTATTTACAAGTAAAAGTTACATAGCTGAATAGATGGCCATGCTCAGGCCTGAGTCTGTAGGCTTTGGTAAATACATATTTCTTTAACAAAGGTCCAAGTTTTAAAATTACCCCAGAGACTTTAAAGAGCAGAGTTTTTAGACATGCTTGGGGGATCCCGGGTCGAAGCAAATATTTTATCAAGAAGGAAGCAAGAAAGAGGAAAGAACGTTTTTTTTTCTTCTTTTGCCTTAGTTCCTCGGGTAGAACATTGCGTATTTGGATGTCCGGAAGCCCAGCAGGTCCCTCATCTCATTGCGAAACTTGGACAGGTCTTGGCGTAGATCGTTCAGATTTTCCACCGTCGCCTGATCCATACTCTGCATTTTCTGCCGCGTAGAGGTCAGGTAGCGGTGAACCAGACAACACATGATCTTCTGGTAATTCTGATCGCGCTTCTGTTTAAGGTTCTTCCACTCCTGCAGGAAAACCACACGGAAGTACTTCATACGCCTTGCAAGGCACTGTAAACTACTGATTGTAACAACAAAAAAAAGCTATCGTGTTCAACACATAG
>JAVLVB010000491.1:959499-1047383 GCA_032876305.1 Orestias chungarensis | reverse complement strand
AAAAAAAAAAAAAAAAAAAAAAAAAAAAGACACCATATTGCTTTCGACATGGTAGAAAGAGGAAGCTTATCAGGCAGGTGATACTATATGAATAACCTTGATGATTAATTGATCGTCAGCATGTGACAAGCCTTAAAAAAATTGCTGATATTAATCATACAGACACATGTTAACACAATGTCTGGATGGTGAGATTATAGCAATGAGATTAACAAAGGTAATTGTTGCAGTCCTATCAGTAGGGTTTATACAATTTAATTAGATTGCATTTTAGAATTTACAAACATAATGCAAAATTGGTTAAATAACTTGCTCACTAATTTACTCTTAATGTAAGTCAAATATGACTTAGCGGTTTAATTAACTATGGCAATCTGTGTTTTTCAAGCCAAATATTGTTACATGGACTCTTGTAAAGAAGCTTTAAGGGATTGTGGGAATGATTTAGGCTTTTCGGTAATTTTAATTGCTATTTTACAGCACTTTTTAAGGCTTAAATTTTAGTTTTTTCTTAGACTTTTTATGACTGATCCTACATATTCAGACCTAAATGGCTGTTTCCAACATATCCAAAGACCATCATGTTCGATTCGGAAAGATAACTTGTTAGAAGTAAGTATTGTAAGTAACTGGGCAACCGTGTCATGTTTATAAGGGTAGCTGAAAGAAAGTGTTCTCTTTTAAGTTACTTCAGTTATTAAAGAGCACGTGAATAAGCCTCAATACTAAAATAGAGATGTTTGGTCATTTCTACGGGGTCAAATGTAGTGAAAACCTAACTATGCTTATCAGCACAAGCTACCAAAACTTGGTGATGGAAGGGTGAGGATTTGACCTTGTTTGACTGGCGTCCACCATGACGTTTACAATGTAAATGTGCTGACATTTACACAACAGCTGTTAATTTGCGTGATACCCAAAATATAATTTTTGTTTTGTTTTGTTATTGCTAGAAATGATTCAACTAGCTTTTGGATATTTGCATGTCCTTTATTTATTTAAGCACTACAAACCCTGAACAGTCTGTCTCACTCTCTCTCTCTCCCTCTCTTTCTCTCTCTCTCTCTCCCTCTCTTTCTCTCTCTCTCTCTCTCTCTCACTCTCTCTCTCTCTCTCTCTCTCTCTCTCTCTCTGTGACAGCTGACACTGTTCAACTTTCTCACCTTGAGGCTGTTCTGTCTCTTCACCTTGCCGTTCGTGGTGTGAGAGCAAATCCACTTTCTCAGGCTGGTCACCAGGTAGCAGACAGTTTTTGGCGAAGTTAGGATGTTGAGAGGTGGGGGAAGGGTACACTTGTCGTCAAAGTAGCTGAGCCAGAGCTTGGCCCTTGCAAACTTCCACTCCTTATCCTCATGATTCTAAATAAAGCACAAAAAAATGCACTTAACAGTCCAAGTGAAACAATGTTGAAAGTGTAAAAAAGCCCCGTTTTAATCCAATCAGACTCAGAACAATTACTTGAAGCATAAACAAAGAAACCATATACCACCTGTGAAGTATTTTATGGTGACTTGGAGCAACGTCTAATCTTAACAGTAAGTGAAAGCAGATGCTGCCTTCAGATTAACTCGAATTGCTTGAGTCAACCGCTGAGCCAAATGTTCAAACTTACAGCAATTTGCCGAAAACTTTTGTGGAGCATGGCCACGAGCAGCTTGGTCAGCACAATAACCACCACGATGTTGTAAGTGCCTATGATCATTGCACCGACGAAGGAGCGCAGCTCCTCCGTGTAGCTGATGCGGGTGACAAAGAGCGCAACATGCGCCAGGGAGAAAATGTACCAGAACAGAGCATAGCAGGTCCCCATGAACCTGAAAAACAGAAGACATTAGTGCGTAAATACAAGCATGGCTGCAGGCCGAACATCTGGCACTCATAACAACTTTAGCTTTAGCTATATATTCCAACCCTGTAGCTATTACTCAAAACTGCAGGGCGGATATGCTCATATAGCCAGCATGCTGAAATCACTGTAGAAGTGGAGGAAAAAAAGTAACATTTTAATTCTGCCACCAAATTTTTGGGTTGCAAATGTGCTTAGAATAGGCAGAAAAACTACTTTGAAACCTAACCATTTATCAATAGGGCAAGAATTTCTCCCCTAGATCACAGATACAAATAATTGACAGCATTACGCAACAATCAATATATATATTTTTAAGTTTTTTAAACAGATGACTCTTTAAAACAAAAAGTTTGCTATCCGACTCTCAGCTGGCTCCATTCACTGCTGCAATGTTTCAAGCATTGTAAAGTAATTCATGACGGTGACAAAGATGTTGGGTGAAATCTGTGAGCATCAAACTAACATTAAAACTGGAAAAGAAATGATGCATACCCGTTACCAGAATTAGAGTTTTTTTTTTGTGATAAACAGCTTTTTTTATTTATTTCAAAGCCGTTGCAAAATACAAGCGATGAGGGCCTTCACATTCCAGGGTTGGGTTTCAGTCTATTGCTATAGGTCTAAAACCTGCAGCTCTTAGACAACATTTGTCTTAACTTGGCAACTAAATCTTGACCCTTTACTCTTACTTTGGACTTTGGTATCTAGATTCTTCTTAAGTGAACACATGGATGTTTCGATTTAGTTGCATAGAAGTATCGTAGCTACATTCCTGAACACACCTAAAACAAAAGCATGGTAAACAAAATAAGGAATTCTCTTAAAGTTAAATTACATAATTTATGGGCTTTTCTATTATATACTGCTCTATTATTGAAACTTGCACTACATCCAACTTTGTTTGAGTATATTGTACACATTTAGCTTTCCTTGTTTTATCAGTTATCTTATTCAATTTTCGGTGTTCTCTTAATAATCTCTACTATGAATACAAACATATGCAAAAGTATAGGTGATATCTTACTTATGCATACGCATGAAATACTACATTATATTTATTATTATGTAAAATTTGAAAAAACTTTAATAAACATTCTGAAGAGTGATAATTGTTCTTAAAAAAGTAGTTTAAAGTTTGCACATACGTGTGAAACGCATCGTTGCTCTGCTGCTGGCAGAAGATGCCCTCGCAGTCCTTGCCCGGTTTAATATGATCTTTTGTGTCTTTGACGTGATCTTTTCCATAAAGCTGGGTCAGCCCAATGGTGAAGGAGAACAACACAAGCAGGAAGAGTCCTAGAAACTTTCCAAACTCTTGAAGCATCTGACCCATGGAGATCTGTGGGACATTGATTTGCGTCTGTTATTCCGTTGCTGGTAAAAGGGTTACTCAGAGAAAAATAAGATGCTAACTTTTGTTTTTTACATTTTCATGACATGTTCAGAAGAAGGAATAGAAATGCGCCTGTAAAACGTAAGACGCTGTAGAGTAAAACATCAATAACAAAAATACATCTATACATCAATACTATGGATCAGAATCGCACTAATCATGTTTTTCCAGTCCAACAATGATCTTCTAGTTTTTCTTAAAGGTCTAAAGTGCCGATTCAAAATATTTACTAAAAGGTTGGGATTATAACACAAAACAGAAAGACATAAGAACACATACAGTCAGGATTATACAATTCGTCCAAGGAGAATTTATTTGGCAGATTTGTTTGGGTCTAATATCAAAGAAAAAAAAAACATACAATAGAACAAGGCATGCTTCTTTATGAATCCTTGTTTTTGGAAAGTAACAGGCCCACACAGGGAGTTGGGAAAAGATACCATAATCTGAAAACTGGCGCGCTTCAAGGCATCTATAGCTGAGGGAAGAGAAAGAGGACAGAAAGTCCTCAAAGATTACTGGAAATCTGCTATTTTTAACCCAAAGCAGCCTTATCTGTTAAAAATGATAATCAGACGAGCTTGCCAGCTTGTTACGTAACAACATCACAACCGCTCTGCCTGAACCTGATCGATGACCAGCATGTTTGAGTTGAAACCCATGTGGCTTGTTTGTGCAGAGAGGTCGGTCTGTTAGCGTGGTTCATTCTCTTGACATGAATGAATTCCCCAACCGATATGTGTATGGATGATTTAGGGAGCTAGGTTGAGGTTGTACTCCTCATTGGTAAGCCCGACATACAGCCCAGTTTAGTAAGTACACAAAAAGAGGCCAGCTGCTCCTAATATTGACTAGGCTTAATCTGTAGCCCAAACAATCTTTTTTGACTAAATTATTCAATAAAGTAAGCAAGACATAATAAAATCTATATAAATCCACACTTTATAGTAGCAGCAATTTTTTTACATTGGTTTTTAATAATAATAACAACAGTAAAACAAAAAAAATAATGAGTTTGCATAACTTTAGAAGGGGAATAGGTGTTAGGTGGATAGATGGCTATTAATATCTACATGCCCAATGTTAGGTACAGCAGAGGACGCGTGGTGTTGTGGGCCTGTGTCTTTTGGAGGCACTGTTATTGGGCACAACATGATGGATTGTTGGAATAACTACGTGAATTTTCCTACCCTCTTAAGTCTGCAATGAAACAACAGTTTATCTACTTTTTGTTTTTTTTACAGTGGTGCTTATAAGTCTATTTCCATTAAAACAACATAAAAGACACACTCAAAGGACAGTATGTTACAGTAACAGTCTTGGCAATTTTATTTTACAACTTACAATGTAATTCCCCGTATAGCAATTACTCAGACCGTATAGGGCAAAGCTTGGGTTTGTACTCTCAAGCACTTTCCTGATTGGAGATATAGTTCAGGTATGATGGATTAATGCTGTCATCGAGGTTAAGTCTGGGCCACGAGCGAGCAGATTTACGCACATTCACTCACACTTTCCAAACTAAGCAGGGGGGAGGATCTTCAAGATTGCACATGAGCAAAACTCTTCGGGGAAACTTTCCTGACGCCAACCCCGATAGCCATGAGTCACTATCTGCATGTTTGCATGATGGGAAGGGGGAATGTCTGCGTGTGGCGGGATGGAAGCCGGGCTCGGGCCAGATATCAGGAGGGTGCTGAAATGTGTGGGTGCGTGCACATTTGCTGGGAGAGGTGTGTCTGTCTGCCACGTGAGGGTAGTGTCTGTTTCCACAGCTAATCATTTTTCCATCCTGCCTGGCCACGCATTGATGTCACATCACAAGTGAGGCGGTGCAGAAGAGAGAAGTAGCAAAACGGGCGTGTTTACGCCCTGCACTGTAGAATTAGTGTTTTATAAGTGAACCACAAACTGTGGTCAGACTTAATGACAGGAAGCCATTCCTAGGAAATATGTTGGTGCATACCTGAGGACTGCTTTAGCTAATACAGAACACACATGGTGAGGAGGAGAGGAAATCTTAGACGGCCAGCAGAAAATTGGGACACTCGTTGTTTTTACAAATCATCGAAGTAGACGATGTGGTATTTTATCAAACAAGGAACACATGTGACCTCGAAATAACACAAGAGAAATAACATGTAGAAAATGTAAAATACAGATTTTGAATTTTGTGAAGCTGCTTAGATTTTTTTTCCCATGATTTTCTACATCATAACTTAGACCTCCCTTTATTTTATTGTAGTTGAGTTAGGTAAATCAACACAAGGAAGTAACCAATTCACTCTAATACCCCTAAATATAATCAGTTGTGTTCAGGAACTGCTGAACTGTGAAAGCCTCAGAGGTTTGTTAGAAAAATCAGTGAACAACCAACAATATGAAGGTTGAGGAAAATGGCAGACAAATCAGGGGTGCATTCCAAATGCTTAATGTAGGGTTAAGTTATAGAACAATATACAGTCTTAGAAAGAACTATTCATCTATTCATCATCTATCTATTCATCATCTGTACATGAAAACAACATGGCATGATTGGAAACCTACTATTGAGAGTCTATTAAACCAACAACTATTGGCTTTACATGTTACAAATGAGCTCTATGCAGAAATTGTCACGGTGAGATTATTATTCAAAAAAAGACAAAAGTCAAGAGTTCTATTTGCAGAACAAAGTAGAAAGTTGTTCTGGTCCGAGGGTTGCACTAACGTAGTGTTTTCAGGGACTACAATTCACACACCTCATCACCAACCTTATGTTACTAAATCAATCGATAAAAACATTCAAACATTGAAATAAATGCGTTGTGAAGGCTGGTGGGATTTTCCATGAATATTTTCTGTTGGGACTTCATCGCTGAAGCGAGTTTGAGGGATCAAAAACCTTGAGGACATCTGATTACTTTAATTTGAAAAATGTTGCCCGGATTTCCAAACTTTGGCTTTAAGCCATCGGTTATAATTGAGCCTTCATATCAACATCAAAACCTTATGCACAAGCAATTCAAGTTCATGTGAACCGGTTGAAGTTGTGAGACATGAATCATTCATAATTTAAGTGCAATCTTTTAAATGTCATCAGCCAAACAGAAAGGTCTGGTGCAACCTGAGGGTCAGACCAATACTGAACTTTTTACGTGCAATATGGTGAGGGATTTTATATTTTTTTACAGCAGAGAGGGATGCTGATCGTAGCGAATGGAACATGTCCAAGAAAAATTGCTGAAATTAATAATCATTTGCTGCATTTTGTGGTTTTAATGTGATAAAATGTAAATAAAGACTCAAAGGATATGAGTATTTTCACAAGTTGCAATATTTGTACATAATGAGTCTGGTGTGGCAACATTGAGCTAATTAGAGTTGTTGAGTTGCGACTTAAAAGCATTGGATCTACTTCCCTTAAAATTATTTTAAATGGACTAACTGATTATATAGGGTCACATTAACTGATATCTGACATATCTCAAAGGTTTAGGAGATGCCTTTGGATGCCGATATCTGTGGTCAATAGTAATTTCCCGAAGACCCAAATTTGCTCTTATAATGACAACTAGGATTAGTCATCTGTTTTTGACATAAATTAATCCGACAGCTTTTAAATGTGTTCTAAACTTAACCACCTGCCTCAAAACCACAAAATGTCAACAAAAAAAAAATTCTTCAAAAAGAGCAAAAGGAGTTGATTAAGTATAGCTGGTTTAGAATGATAATGTAAATACTACATTTTAGGATATTTGGATCAAATTATTGTCTGACCATTTATTTCCTCCCCCAAACAAATGATGCATATTTGATTCTTATGATTATATTATCAGACAGAAAAGAACAGCTGGTGTTGTGATTAGAGTGGGTTTGCCCTCAAATTATCGCAATGGCAGAAACAGGAAGGGAGTGGGTGGTGTGATCGTCTGTCTGTGCCAGTGTGACAAAAATATATTCAAAAATCTAAGTAGTTTTATAATCCTTATATAAGTGCTTACTAACCTGCAGTGGCCCCAGAATGGAGCTGGTGGTGTACATGAAGAAGAGCCTCAGGTAACTCAGAACATTGGCAAAGGCGAACAGGCCCTCAGCAACCAGGATGGGATGGAAGGCATCCCAGTTCTTCCTTTCTGTGCATGGATGGCCTTTAAACTGAAGATTAAGGAAAATAATTTTAAAGAGGCAAACTTGTTTCAACAACATTCTCAGTGCTTTGAAATATTAAACATGGTGTTAGTTAAGGACAATCCATGTTGAGCACAGAAGTCCGACAACAAAACACCACTTAGGTTCAGACTGGGATGGCCATTCCTCCCAACCACACCCCTCCAGGTCTCACTGTCATGGCCCACATGAGCGTTGTGAAACACAAACAACACAAACAACAGTCAGTACCCCGTACTCTCATTCACCGGTGTGAATCCAATGCAAATGCACGAAGATAGGGGGCAATAAATATACCCACCCCAGTTCGATGACTCTAAACAGGGGAAACTCCAGAGTGAAAAAGTGTCCAACCCCTCTCAAGGAGACTGGATCCAGAGCCAAAGACATGTGTTGAGGTTAAGCTGACTACTTCTAACTGGAATATCTACCTCACACACCAACTCAGATTTCTTCCCCACCAGAGAGGTGACATTCCATGTCCTAAGAGCAGACCGCCAAGATCTCCGCCCTCAGCTGCCACCCAGATCACACTGCACTTGACCCCTTTGGCCCCTAACACAGGTAGCGAGTTCTCGCAAGGGGGACCAATGTGTCGTCTTCGGGCTATTACCTTCTGTGCTCCATGGGCAAAAGCCCGGCTATCAGGCCTCCCCAACGTGCAACACTTCCAGACCCGGCTCCAGCATTGGGCCCGGGTGACCTGCGTCCAGGCGAGATAATACTGCTTCCATATTTTTAACTAATCAAAGGGGTATTTTAGGCTGCACTTTGTCTGGTCCTTAACCCAGGACCTGTATGCCTCAGGTGACCCTACAAGGGGTATAAAGCCCCAGACAACATAGCTCCTAGGATCATTTGGACATTCAAACCCCTCCACCGCATTAATGTGGCAGCCTATAAAGAGGCTTGTAAAGATGAAGCTAAAAAATATAATTAAAAGCCCCAAATGATTATGAAAAAAATTCACACTGAGTTTACAATTCTGACAAGAACTGTTACTAAATATGTTCTCTGATGCGGTATTACCTTGTTATGTGCAACAATCTTAAGAGTGAAGGTTGCCAGGTAGAGGGAATTCATCACAAAACTCAGCTGGTTCCGGGACTCTTCTAGAAAGTCTTCCAGCCCCTCATACCACAAACGTTTCACGTCCGACCACACCATTCCTACAAAGGAGCGGAAATTCACCATTAGATGGACTTACATATACAGACACGTTATGTGGATCTTATTTTATTTTTTTCAGATTAACCCATAACTAATTTCTCACATGAAGCCTTTGGGGAAAAAAAAATGTATGACATGCAAAAAGTGGAAATTAAAGAGATTAAAATCTGTTTCTGGTTGGATTTACAGGGTTGTGTGGAATTTAATAAAGCTATCTTTACAGCAAAAAAAAAAAGACTCATGAACGCTGCATGGACCCAGGTGTAGTTATTCTATGTTATGATTCAGCTGTACCTAATCTTTCGAAAGGTTTAAAAGAAAGGCAACAATTAAGTGACAGCCTTTGGCACAGAAAACCCTAATAGCGGTTTCTTCGCACATTCTATACGTTTGAGAAATGAGACACGAACATATACGAGAAACATTAAGACACGTTCACTGAGCCGAGTGTAAAAACACACCCACTCCCACAGCATCCGATTTCTCCATTAATGGCAGGCAACTTGCTCAAAGAAGCAGGAGAAAGATGAAAAGATGTGTGCAGCAGTAGAGAAAGAGCGAACAATGGAGAGCAAAAAAAATCTACTTGCTGAATGTAAACATGAAACTCATGCAGACAGTATGATGGCTGCTCGCCTGGTCAAGTATTTTAGAGGAGTGTTATCGTGGCAGCCTCTATTCATTTCTGTTAGGCTCTTTTTTTTTTTTAATGCAACAGGACTCGTGCCTTATGAAATTAAGTAACTTTGACAGATGGTAAAACTGATCTCTGACATTGTTTCTTTTACAACAGTTGACAAAGAATTACATTACTTCTATATAACATGTGCAAAACGAAATGCTACTTTCAGTAGTGACTGCACTTATATCAAATTGAAAATCTCACATCTATTTCCATAACATTTAATGAACAAATCTCACCGCTTCTATTACCTGTCAGGTGCTGGTAATGGGATGATTTATCGACCAAGCGGTGAGAGGAATGAGATCTACAGCACAATAAGCAAGGGGGGAAAAAAAAACCCGGCCACTTACAATCATCCCAGCAAGCAGCCAGAGCCATTAGCAAGACCCAAAGTGCATGATGATAATGGCTTCTTGGCAGATTAGGAAGGTAGGGAAGGAGATTTCTCTCCAGAGGGAGTCCATTTATAAAAGGGATTTTTTAGCTGCATCTGATAAGCAAGCTGAGACATACACTTTTACTGCCTTGCATACATATTCATGCCCCAGCAAACCTTTCGTATTTCTAAACAACACAGCTACGAGCCATGACAGTGGAAGGAAAAGAATAAATGCTTTGTTAGATTAATGTTCATGAAACGTCAGTTTTAATAATGGGATTAGTGTTTGGAATTCGACAAGACTATAAAATCTTAAAGTCATTGCAGTTTCTGACAGATCTTTTGTATGGTACTTGTGTAATATGTGTAATGTGTGTTTTAATTGAATGTTGTAGGTAATGTTAAATGCTCTTCCAGGATACTGTGGGTAAGTTATAATTTTTGAACTGGGTTGTAGGTCAATGTTTAACCTTCTTTTCAAAGTCATTTTGGATAAAAGCGTCCACTAAATTCATAAATGAAAATAAGTTTGATCAGCCTAACTTTACTACCATCTCCACAGCATGATGCTACCACTAACACTTGTCAATGTATGGATGTTATGTTCAGGGCGAATCGTAATGTAAGTTTTTTACCCTATATATTCCAGTTATATTTTGTTTGCTATATCAGAGTTATTCATAAAACCTAGACTCTAAGCTTTACCCTACAGTAGATGCGAAAGGATGCATAACATGCCAACAGCATTAATTACTAGATAAATTGTTTACCTATGATCCAGAGAATTAGTAGGCAATCAATCATCTCAAGTTCTGGGTCCATCGTATCCTTCTTGTCCTCATTGTAGACCAGAGAGTAAAGGTTTAGCAGCAGCAGGAAGGTGAAGTAGGAGGCGCTGTGGATGATGAACTTCACGAAAGGCGTGTGTATTATCTGGCCTACTCGGGAGCGGGGAACCAGCAGGTAGCAAACAGAGAGGAGAGGCCAAAGCAGCGCCACACTCAGGACCGTGCCCATCTTCAGGCAGGTGTGCTTGCGTCGGTAGCTGGCCATCTCTCCGAACCAGACGGTGTTGAGGAACTGCTGACAGTTGGACTGAGCCACAAACTGTGAAGACGCACCGCAAGATTATTTAACAGAGGGGGGAAAAAAAGCAAACATAAGATACGTTTTAAAATATCATTTTCATTCTGCTTTATAATTCTGCATAACTTTTCTACAGATCTATCACATACAACTTTAATAAAACACAGTCACATTAAATCTACTATGATCTGTGTTCTGATTAGGCTGATATCGGCTCAGATCAAAAGTACATTTTGACAATAACAACAAGCAGGTAAATAATTTTTTGGGGGGGCTTTCAAAAGTATAATTTCCAATAGTAGTAGTTCAATCTCTGCAACATTTATCACTTGAGGCTCATCAAAGGCATCTCAACCAGATGCGTGTGCCATCTTAATCCATCCTTTATCCGTAAATTTTGTTCTTTCAGTCACCGTCCAGAATATATGCAGTAAAAATGTGATGGATCATATTCACTGGGGAAATAGTATATGCTACTGGCTTTAGTATCTTTAGGTAGCGCAGCCCAGATCAGACTTTCTACAATAGAAAACAGTTAAATATGAAAAACATGATAAATGCACCAAAGCTCCTAGAAAATAAAACATGAACATATTTTTCATGAAGCCTATTAAAAATAGTTTTATTGGTGTGATTTAGTTTATTATACATTTTTAATATCATGCTTTCATTAGATAGGGACAAGGGTGTACAGAAAACGGATGGATTGATGTTTTCATTAGCTTTAAGCGGAAAATCCTCATAATTTACAAAAAAAAAATAAAGGATTCAAAACAACAGCCTGAAGCTAATAAAATAAACACTGTGTTTCACTTAGTAAATGAAATTGCTGATATGAATACATTTGTTTTCATAATATTCTTATTTCTTTAATATTCTACAGGAGGAAACTATCAGCACACTCTCCACTGTACTGATAGCTGTGCAACGATATATGAGTCAAATTTTTTTCACAAAAAGCCTTACAGGCTTTAAATCATTCAGCTTCAAACTTAGAGCTTTAGTTTATCTTTGACTTCTGTTGCCTTAAGGAGGCACTTTAGGCTGCCAAACATGTGTCCCTCAAAGCTGCTGTAGATAATAAATACAACATTGAGTACAGTAATGAAATCTGAAAGCTTTTACTGGAAATTGCAGACTTGCTCTAACCTACCTCTTTTTGGTTGTACTTGATGGCTAGTTTGAGCCGGCTAAGGTTCATGCGCTCCTCCAGCAGGCCCCTCTTGTCAACATGATCCTCGTTTGAGGTGTGATTGAGAATTACTTCCAGCTCTCGAGAGTTTCGAGCCTGAGCAAGAAGATCCTTGGCAAACATCTTGCACTGCTTTGCCAGTTCTTCATAGTCATTCCTACAGCAGAGATAGGTCCATAAAAAATCCCTGTTCAGATCTATAGGTGACAGTATAGCTGTACTCCTGCACATGGGCTGCAAGGCCACTAATGAATTAAAACCCAAGCAGTTGTTTGTTTGCACTTTTTTACGTTGATAATTTCGTGTTTGTCAGACTGAAAATTATAGAGTTTACATTTTTTAATGACGTTTTTATGGATAAATTCAAGTGTGCAGTGTAAATTTCCACCACATGTTTTTATAGCAATTACAGTATTGATCCTCTAAAATAAAAGGAAGCAAAGAAGAAATAAAGACTGACAATGGGATTCATTGTCTGAAGGAGAGATGGACATTTCACCTAAATTCCACCTCGACTAGGCTGAGCTCCTTTAGGTCCGCGCTGAGCTCAAACGCTCGTAGTATAGGGTCCTCCTCTGTTAGCATAATGAGAGAGGGGCTCGCCAGGCAGCGGTAGATGTCGAGACGGAACCTAAATGTGACCAAGGATAAAGTTTAATTAAAACAAAAATCGGAATTAAGCTAGTCATAAAATGAGAATTCCACTAAAACAGTAAATAGTCAAAGGGAGGGAATCGCTCATGTTTAAACAAATGAATTTGGATTGGCTTTATGTAAATAAGTAAGAGTACAAAGCAACTCCTATCACTATGGTAACATGATAACGTACAGGTGGAACAATTTGCTGAGGATAAATAATATATATTATACAAACACCTAATGACGAATTATAATGTTTGTTGACTTGTTGGCCCTAAAATGTCGCTTCTCACTGCAGTGCTCAAACAGGGGTATTTGAAGGTTTCCTTAAAGTGCAAGACAAATATGGGTTTTTGTTACAGTCTGCAAGTAATTGTTCCATTTATTTTACTTTTTAGAATGTTGCTTTGACTAAAAATATTGGCGAGTTGAGGAAATTATCTTTAATGTTTTCTTTTCTTTTCCATTTTGAATAAGAAAATTGCCTTGGACAGATTGGGCTCTTTGTTTCCCTCTTTATTCTATAATAAAAAGAAAGAAAGAAATGGTTTACTAACTGAAAATGTTAAGACAAAAATGTTTCGATTTAAAGAAGGGTGTAGCGTAAAAAAACCCAAAGTGTAACTTTCAAGTCCCTTTGAAGCTGTTATTTAACACGAATCTCACTAATAATTTTTTTATAATGACAAGGACCTGAGATCAGCCAAAGACTCGACAAATTGCTGATGCATCAGATATTACAAGATTACCTTGCCTGATGTCATCAGTGTTGTTACTTTTCTGCGTATAGGTGCAACATTTTTTTAGAAATTACATTCTCTGCAAAAAAAGAGAAATAAATACTGTATACTGCACATGGATAAATTGAAGTATTGAAAAAATAAAAACCTGGCCTAAAGACTGTGTTGGCAGAGACGCCACAGACTGATTCATTCAGAGTGTTGTGTGGGAGAGAAAATAAAACAGCCCAGCAAAATAACATTCTCTAAACCAAGATGGAATCTGAAAACAAAACATACTGATTCTCTAAGAAAACAGAGCGGTTTCTGTCCCTTTTTTTGCTTAAATTGGGTTTGAAATCTCTTTTTCATGTCAGCGTTACACAGCTACGAGACATAATACGAGTGGCTTGTTCTTTGAAGCTAGATAAGCCGAGCTGAAAAGCAAGCCACAGCATTAGTAGCCCTCTGTGGTGTGGAGATAAAACAGTTGCTACACATTTTCCATTAACAATATCCTTGCAAAGACACAGACGTTCACAAGCTGTCATAAAAAAACTGTCATAAGAAAACCATGAATCTCTGTGGAAACATGTACCTGGAGTGCCTTAAGCTGTCCTTCTTGTTTTTAGCATTGCAGAGCATGCACTCGCAGCCTACGGCATGAGGCCGAGGGAGAGAGATGTCCTGTTTCAGCAGCATGGTGAGGATCTCATAATTGTTCCTGTGGGCTGCCAGGATTACGGGAGCCACATCCATGGTGGTAGAGTACTCAGGGTTCTGGATCCGCTGCATCAGTTTCTATAAAGGACAAAAAAAGAAAATAACTTTTTGAAAGCACGAGGAAAGGCTTGTTGTGGACCTTAGTGTTTGAATTCTTGAAAGAGGTTTAAGTCACCTTTAATGAGAGAGGACTTACAGCAATAGAGGGCTTTGAAGAGCGCCTTGGCCTGTGGTTCAGGAGGATGTCCACAGCTCCCACAACCTCTGAGTCTATAGCCACCAGCAAAGCATCCGTGGCCTTTCAGAAATACATAATTTAAATAAATAAATAAATAAAAATTCATTCAGCGTAATCACACGATACAAATCTTGGGGTTGGGGTTTTTGCATGTAGCCTCATTTTCAGTTAGACTGGTAGCAGAGCATCAAGAATTACTATTGGATCAATGCCTGAACCTTGGCTGAGCAGCAACTAGCAATCTACAAATGGTGATATTTAAAATTAATACAGTTTAGTTGTTCAAGCATATTGATGTTTGCTTTAAACAGGAACTACACAAAAGGTGAGGTGAAAAAAGGGGTTTGGGTAATATTAAGAAAACTCCCAGCAAAAGCAAAGGTCCATAGCTACATACATAAATCAAGACATACTGGGTTTGAAAGATTGAGATAGTAGAGAAACCTGCAGCTTTTTGACTTACATTTTGACTTCACTGGACTTATAGACACATGTTTCCAATTTAAAACTTAGGCAGGAGAGAGAAACTTCTTCTGTCAGATCTATTTTCGAAATATATATCAATAGGTTGTCACTTGTAATACAATAAAAACTTTACAAATCACGAATCTGCAACGCGGCTCCGCAAACTTGTACGCAGGCGAGATATTTGCTTGCATCTAAATGTACTGAATTAAAGCATGCAGGCATTTGACACATGGTACTTTGGTTGCAAAATAAAACAGATGCTTTTTTCCCCCGAAAAAGATTATATTGGGGTAAATTTCTGTAACACTCGGAGGACGTTAAAGGAGTTGCTGTCATGTGATGACTTCATTGATTCAGTCCCACATGGAGCACCAGGGTATTTCAACTACTACTTTCCTGATCTTGAAGAAACACTGTACCATGGACTTATAAGGACACAGGAGGAAAGGCAAACCTTCACTGTCTAACTGTTGGATATATGCAATAAACACAGGGCATGTCGACAGGGACATGTGTATGGAACTAGAACTGACCGACATTAAGCCCAGGTACAAACTGTGCAAGGAGGTCCTGGTGTAATCTATGTCATTTCCAGACACACAACACATGATTTCATTTATTCTGTCTGGAATGCCTTGTATTTTTTTCATACATTATTAATTCTGACAAGCCTCCTTATCTCGCCTGAAGAAAAGCATGTCGACTGCATAGTGCTGCCACTACCTTTTTCAAGTAAGGGGGTGTCATGTCTGTTTGCCAACAAAGTGTTTTCCAAGGTCAAAAAGCTCTTATGTGACCTGAGAACCTTCCCTATAGACTTGTTGAGGCTTTCTTTTACCAATTCGATAAACACTGCAATGCTGGATTTTATTTGTAGGGAATCAATATAACAGGGCCAAATCGACGGCAAACTCGTGCATACCCTTCTCTTGTGCAATGTGTTCGCCTATCTCAAAACAATATTTATGTTCATGTTTCGCATACCTGGCAGCCATGTTCAAGCAGAAGCTGCAGGATGTCCAGGTTTTCGTTCTCAATGGCAATGGTCACCGCATCCCGGCCCAGCACGTCCACGCAGTTGACGTTAAGCTCGCCATGCCGGTGCTCCTCCAGCAGCTTCTTCACCATGTAATAGTCCCCTGAGGAGACACACACAATCGTCCCTCACACTTAGAGGCATCGTCGAGGGGGAAACGTCTCACCAGGAGGCTCACTATAAGAGAGACGGATCCGGAGCTCAGCGGGTGTTACAAGGAAGAGCGTTGAGACAGAGCAGGCAGCAAGCCCTTAAATCTTCGCTCGAGAATAACTTCTCCCTCAAAGGGAGAGCAACAGCTGCTCCGTCGTGGCTACAGAGGTTTTATATGTCGACTCTGTAAACTTATCAGTGACTGCTTGAGAATGCCCATGCCTCTGTCTGTGCTGTTTGACCTGCCTTGGCCTGCATTACATCTCCTTGTTAGGAGCTGCAAAGCAGGACGCAGCAGATGGATATGCAACATCTAGGGCCGCCTGCTGACCTAAACCGAAACAATGCAAGCAAAACTGGAGCTGATGTTGAAATGACTAACAGGAAAAGATGCAAAGAATGGAGGGGGTGGGGGTTTTAAACCTTTCTCGCAGGCCAGCAGGAAGAGCTTCTCGTCCAGCGTCGTCTCCTCCTTCACCTCCCGCACGTCTTTCAAGGCCAGGAATTTGTCTGGAGAGGAGGTGTTGTCGGCGCCCTGGTACAGAGCTGCCATCACGACGGAGAGCGAGCAGGGCCAGGCGCTGATGTGCATCACCAACTCAGAGAGCTGGGGACCATCAGGCAACGACGCCCGTCATCGGCGCTGAGGTTGTCTGTTTTTTTTTCTTTATTTTTAATTTTTTAGTTTAAGTGGAGGAATCCTTCCAGAAGCAAGGAGGTGCAGCGGAGCGGATGCGGCTTTAGAGCGTCGTCAGCAGGAGAAACCTTCAACATCACAACACATCATCCCTCCCCTTCCTCCATCCAGCCGTCGCTTGATGGAATATAACCGACTAAGAAACCAGATGAGGCCACATTAAAAGTGAGAGTGTGTTAAAAGAATAGAAAAACGTTGCTTTCGGCGTGTTCACAGAAAGCATCTTCTCCCCCCCCACGCTGCTGCTGCGGCTGGGATCCGGTTTTTTGGTCCTGATGCTGCTGACGAGGACGCCACTGCGCATGCTTCTTTCTTCACCGAGGCTCACGCGCGCGCGTACTGCGTGCAACGCGCACTCGTAATTATATAACAGGCGGTGTAGAGGCAGGCTTATTCTGTTATATATGCAAGAAATATGGAATCAGAATTTCTTTATCCTATGCGATACACATCTCTTTTGTTGATCTCTCTCTTTCTTTCTTTTCTCTCCTTACATTTACTTTGTTTAGTTTTTTCATCTGCAAAAATACACCGGCACAATTTAGCCTACTTTGAAAAATATCCCTACCCTATTGCCTACCAATGCGGTGACCTTTAGGTGAGACTAATCGAACAGTTAGCTGGATAGTGATGGTGACGGTTCCTTTAAAGTTCTTTAAAAAGAAACCTTATAAATTGGGTTACTCTGTTGGTGTTTAAAACACCTATCAAGTGTTTTATGGTGTATCATTGCAGACAAATCTCTGCTTTTAATGAAAGCATGCAGTTTTCCAGGTCAGGATATTATAAGACACCTTTGTGAAGATTTACAGTTTATTCCATTGGATTGTATGTAAAACCATGGGTGCCTGGACATTCAAAGCCAGAAAATTGTTTATTTACTTTCTGGATACTAAAGAGTGTTTGCAACCATAAATGATCCTGGATTGCAACAGTTCTTTGGCTGGATTTGGATTTTACCTAGCTCTAACAGAGCTCATCCTTAAACCTGCTTTTGTCTAAAGTACACAAATGTTACTTTGCTTTTTTTTTATTATGGGGTCAATTGGCTGTAAGGTAAAACTTCACCCAGTTCTTATAGTTGTTGTTGTTGTTTTGTTTTTTGCATCTTTCTTCAGAACAATCTTGCATTTATCTCTGTCTCTCTTGCGATTATCCTTTTACACCCTTTTTCTCAAGACCCAGTTTACTCCCCTCTTTCAAAGAGAAGCATTCTAAGGTACGATATTACAAATATTATGTTTCCATGTGTTCAGAGTGATATGCAGTGTTAGTTTACCAACATATTGTGAACAATTCTGTTTTGTTCTTATCTGATCAGATAACCTTACATGCGCTTGGTGAGTCCTGAAAATGCAAATCAAACTTTCCGATAGCTTTCTTTGACCAGGAACAATGTTTGAAATAGGTCAGATTTGTGATGTGCACATAGCAAATAGTTGTGGTGTAAACAGATTTTACAGATAGATCTCTGACTAATGGTCTCCTTGCAGGATCTTTCTATTGACTTCTTTTTATGTTGGATTAAATGATGCTTCCAGAGTTCTGATAAAAGTTGTTCTCTTTTTTTTTCCCTCACCAACATTTTCTCTTGTCTAGCGTGTTCCATTTTCTTTGCTGATTTTACACTAACAATTTCTAACTTTAGGTTTAGATTAATTTGGTAGATAGCTTTTTGCATATATGAGTTACATAAGATCCTCTTAAAATACACAGAAAAATGCTGCTGTAGCATGACAGGATGTCAAAAGGAATATAAATAATTTTGTTACACTGTATTTTAGCACATTAAAATATAAATTGTATCAAAGTTTGTGTCTGTTTAGAGTTTATAAAGCTGAATTGGAGGCTAAACTGTGTAACAGACACGTTTGAACATGCATGACTGAAGCATTTTTCTCATTGGAAACTGAAATATAGACTGATGGAGTACCCGCAAGGATGCAATGATGTGGATATGGAGTTTTCTATCAGCATGCAACTTGCAACAATATCTGGATATCATAACAGAACGGACAGAGAAGGTTGAGACTATGTTTTTAGTTTTTTGACTGCGCAAACCTACCCCTACAAATAAAATCCTCTCAGGACAGGGTGTCAGCATAAAAATAACACATTTTAAATGCTGACAAAACAGGACCCAGTCTCTTAAAATCCCGTTTTTTCTGTTTTTGTTACCCCAGCAGGGGTCAGTCTGCTCAAAGCTTTTACAGTTATATCTGCAAACACAAAAGAGACATAACATGCAGCATCTGTGGGACGAATAGGCTCTCAGTCTTTACAAAACATGACTTTGTCAACATATATTTAAAGATCATCAAGTCTAATCCTGTCAAAGATTTCTTATGAAGCAGGTTTAACTGGATTTTGGGGATAAAACATATTAACCTGTTGTGATTACTTAAAAAAAGTGCAACCAAAACTCATCCAAATAGATTAATAAAAGCAATGTTACAATGTTAAAGCAGTTAAATGTGTGCAGATTTGTGGTTGGGGTTAAATAACCATTTACGCCGCCTAGAAGAATTTTTTTTATTAAATTTTCTCCTAGAAAATAAACCAAACACAGACCTTTAACTTTTTGATTTAAAAAAGGTTGAGTGTCCACCCTGTTTCTGTTTCAGTATGATACTTACCTCCTTTAAATTACAGGATGAGATGTATGTTTAACTGTCTAATCATTGTTAGAAATGTTTCCTTTTTGGAGTCATGTTTTTTTTATTTCATATATTGGGGCTTCTCAGTAGTTTGTCGAACTTGTTTGATTGTTTGTATAAAGTGTACATTTCTTTTTCTTTTTCCCTTATCCTTATTTAATGTGCTTGTTTGTGTCTTGCTCTTTCTGTTGCGTTATGGAAAACCCTCCTCACATTGTACACAATCTACATCAGACATAACACTGGCAGTCTCAATGTTGTCTCTGGTCACTGTAGTGAGTCTGAGGTGGTGAAAACACGCACTTAACTTGGAACTCTTCCTCACAGTCAAGCGTCTACGTTATAGATTAAAGCGAAAAGCTTCTTGTATGAAATTAGGATTTTTAATGAGAATCACAGTGAACTGGGAAACACTGTAGGGCTTTCAAAGTGTTTATTTATTTATTTTTTTACAAAGGAAGGATGGGTGGAGTCTTCTCAGCTTCAGAAAAGCTTTCACCATTACCCAGTTCTCCATATTGTAGATGTAGAGGAGCATTCGCCCTACATCATACGTCAACAATGCGCCATGTTTTGAGTGGCGCTGTTGTTCGACACACAAAAAGACAATGGCGAGAGGTTTCCGTCAAGCTGGTGATCCTACGGTCTGTTGCGACACAGCAAAAAAGAAAAAAGAAAAAGAGGAACAAAAAAAGCAGTTTTTAAACCGCACATTTGCAACAGCTACGGAATTGTTGACCCTTAACTGTAAAACCTTTCCAGTGTTTGGGTTCCATTTGCAGTTATGCATAATGAACAATAATCATTCGTATTTTATAACACTGGGTTGCAGATTCAATTCTAGCATCTGTCCCTCCTCAAATGTCAGTGTGCCCCTGGGCTAGGCACTGGACTCCAATTCGCCTACAGATGCATGCACATATATGTGGTGTAAGGCACTTTGAGTGATCAGTTGATTAGGAAAGAGCTATACAAGTACCAGCACAAATATACTGCCACTAATACTACTACAATCAAAACATTGTTGGTATTAATATGCTTTTACATGGTTAGATAACTATATGTAATATGTTTACTGTATTATTATAATACATTGCATCGACAAATGAGTTCATTACTATTATATTATTACAGCTAAACAGGATTAAGTTTTAAACAAAACTGCACAAATTTATTAGCAGCTTAAAAATGCAAGATTAATTTAACAAAATGTAGAAATTGGTATATTTGGAGAAGTTAACTAAGGTTAGATGATATTTCAAATGTGAAGCACATTGGTTGCAAGACGGACGTTTTTGTCTCATCTGCTGCTAATATTAATAAAAAATATCTTAATTTTTTATGATTACAGGATTCATGAAAATAATAATAATAACAATACAATTCTGTTTATGTTCTGTGCAGGAAAACTCCCTCCTGTGATTTGTTTTTGTCCTAGACTATAAACCTGCCCCTCACAGCATGGCGCCGAAAGCTCACGTCTCGCACGCCTCTGTGTGGGAGGCTGAGGGGTTTGTGAACCAATGAGCGAGCAGTTTGATGCATTACGTAACAGAGCGGAACCAATGCAGGGCACCGATGGGGGCGTGTCTCCGCGTTGCGTTCCGATCAAACCCGCCCACTGTGAGGCGGACTAAGAAGGGGAGTTTTTTTTGTGTGTGTGTGTGTTTTATGTATTTATTTATTTATTTCTGCTGTGGGAGATCTTTAGCCCCCGTTTCGTTCGTCGCACCCGGACCAGCTCGACCTGCCCGCTCTGAATCGCCGCGGCGTGGATCTCAACCCGGCTTTTGGTTGCAGAGATGCTTCGAGGCGACATCCGCGCCGACATCACGATCGTCACGGTGATGATGTTGCTGTCCAACGGGAACGAACGGGGGCGTCTGCTACAATGAACGAAGACGGCGGCGGCTCCTTCCTGTCTTGTTTGCGGGTAGTTTTTGTTTTATTTTTGCAGCGCTGGGCATGGACGACCTGAACGTCTCCCATCAACTTCGTTGTCGCCGCCGCCATCCTCCGTTGCTGAGGAGCGTTGCGCAGTGCAGTGAATATATATAAATATATACAGCAATCTAATCATCTGGAAGACAAATTCACCCCCGAGCGTGCACACGGCAGATCACGCCTTTTTGGTGCATTGTTGTCAATGTGAAGAGCTGTGTCCAGCGGCTGGGAGCTGCTCTCTCCAGGGGTTACAGATGAGAGGCAAACAATACCACCAGCCACTGAAGTTGACGGCGCCTTGGGAGAAGGATGCTGGCTTTGGGAGGAAGCTCAAGACGTACAGGAATCATACCAAGATAATTGCACAGCCTGGGATCGTGATGAAAGTGCTGCGCAGGAAGAGGATTGTGTTGTTCATGGCCTATTTCCTGCTGCTGGTGCTCACCATGCTCAATTTGGCAAACTACAAATGGACCAAAGAGCCCCAGCAGTGCAACCATCAGATGAGGAGCACCAGCTACCAGAGCAGGTCGGACATTCGCTTTCTCTACAGGCCCTCCCTGGCCAAGAAGAGGCAGCTCATCTACATCCTGACCACCTGGAGGTCGGGCTCCTCCTTCTTCGGTGAGCTTTTCAACCAAAATCCAGACGTGTTCTTCTTGTACGAGCCCATGTGGCACATCTGGCAGAAGCTGTACCCCGGTGATGCCGTGTCTCTGCAGGGGGCGGCCAGGGACATGATGAGCTCCCTATATCGCTGCGATCTGTCTGTTTTCCAACTTTACAACAGCCCAGGAGGCAAGAACTTCACCTCCTTAGGGCTGTTTGGGGCCACCTTGAACAAAGTGGTGTGCTCCTACCCCCTCTGCTCAGCATATAGGAAGGAGGTGGTTGGGATGGTGGATGATAAGGTGTGCAAAAAGTGCCCCACTCAGAGCCTTAGACTGTTAGAGGAGGAGTGCTTGAAGTACAACACTATAGTCATCAAGGGGGTGCGCATTCTAGACGTGAACGTTCTCGCCCCTCTGATGGAGGACCCGTCCCTGGATCTGAAAGTGATCCACTTGGTTAGAGACCCTCGCGCAGTTGCGAACTCCAGGATCAAATCCAGACATGGCCTGATTAGGGAGAACCTACAGGTGGTCCGCAGCAGGGACCCTAAACTCCGCCGGATACCCTTCGTGGATCCTGGCCACAAGGCCAACAAGAAGGACGGCTCCGACTACCACTCCATCGGAGCCATGGAGGTGATCTGCGACCGCACCTCCAGGACTCTGAGGGCCGCCCTGAGCCCTCCCGGCTGGCTCAAGGGGAAGTACATGGCAGTGCGTTACGAGGACCTGGTGGAGAACCCCGTCAAGACCCTGCGGAGCGTCTACCGCTTCGCCAACCTCACCGCCAACCCCGACATCGAGTCGTTTGCGCTGAACATGACCAGCGGCTCCAGCTCCTCGTCCAAGCCGTTCATCGTCTCGTCGCGGAACGCCACGCAGGCCGCCAGCGCCTGGAGAACGGTGCTCAGCATCCAGCAGATCAAGCAGGTGGAGGACTACTGCCACCACGCCATGTCCGTCCTGGGGTATGAGAGGGTGAGAACAGCCGGGGAGGCCAAGGATCTGAGCAAGCCGTTGCTGACGCGTTCCAAACTGTGAAGTCACAGAAATAACACAACAAATGAAGCATCCACCTCTCCACCAAAGACCTTTTTATTTAGCGTGCATTATATCTTTTTTTTCCATGCAGTGCCGTTTCCTCTTAATGTGGAATTGAAAGCTTTACGTTGAAGTGTTTCAAGGAGTTCGCCACATTTGGAATGTATATCTTTGTTTTCCGAGCTGCAGTTTGTATCTTCTGTTCTACAGGAACATCGGATGCGGGACAAACCGACTCAAACATAGTAGAAATGATCATTTATGTATCTTGGTAATATAACACTTAAAAAAGTTGATGTTTTTCGAGCTTTTTTTCCCCATTTGAACGTTCAAATGTTCAAAAAAGTTATTTTTCACTCTCCATACTGTCTGTAAAATTGTAAAAAAAACAAACAAACAAACTAGTTGGTGGAAAAAAAAAGGACTTAGGTTTAAATTAATCAATTTTATTTTTAATATCTGGTAACAGAGACAATCAGTTATATGGTTTGAAAGACGTGCCATAGGTAGGAGTCTCATCAGAGCCGCGTTGTTGGTTTTTAATAGTTATTTTTGTTTCATCACAAGAGTCCTCATGGGATGATGTAATGCACTATCGACGTTTATTCTCGGGAGAACCTCTCTTTGTGTCCGTGTGAGCGGTGTGTTTCGAACCATCTCAAAATGTTTACAATTTCTTGCGCTCATGACACCTGATCTGAGAACATTGCATTGAGTAAAGTTCACAGTAAACGAGTCGGTGCGTTATTTGTGAGTGCCACTTCCTTAAGCGGGTTGGGGCCCCTCTTATTTAGTTTGTTTATTTTTATAGCACACTTTTATGTTAAAGAACAATAAATACAGGTCGAAGATAACTTGAGTAAACACAACACGTGTTCAGAGGAAAACAAGGCATCCAAACCAGCGTTGGCTATATATTTGATTGTTTTTGAACAATTCAGAGAACGGATTAGGTTTGTTTTGGATTTTTCGGCTTCATAATCCATGGCTGCTCAATCTTAAAGTGGCCGAACCGCTTCTCATGTGGGATTTTCTAGAACAATACCAGCTGAAATGATGTGTTCATTTCACGGCAGGTTAAACTGGATACACGGCCCGCAAAAAAGGTTACACCTTTATTTTTTTTTTTATCAGAACCTTAAGCCTTTACCATGAATTATGATGAGGTCAATCAAGATGTTTGTCATGAACAATGATCTCTACTGTGCCAAGCGAGGCCTGCAGTGCTTCAGATTTCGTTGTGGGCCTTTTTTTGTCATTGATCCGTCTATGGATTCTTTAGTTATGATTTTGTTTATTTCCAGATAATGGCTCTTATGATTTTGCAGGAGATTCAAAACTGTAGAAAAGCTTTTGTAGCCTCTTTTCAGACTAAATGTTTTCAAGTATTTATTTATTATTTTATTATTTATGAGTTTTTTAAAATTGAGGCACAAATTTAGTTTCTTGATACCTTTTAGTGCTTTTTACATTGTCAAACGAGTTCTGAATGGAGCCAGTAACATTTCAACAAAGGCATTCATACCTTAGTCACTATTTAGTGTGAAGGAGAATTGTGTTTTAAAATAAGGCCAGGTTAGTGTGGACGGCTTATTCCCATAAACATAATATATTTACAATTTTCCAGAATGTTCATTTTGTGTTTACCCAGGTTATCCTTATCTGATATCAATGTAAAACAGCAAAAGTGTGACAAGAAAGCAAAATAAATATGTAAGAGAGGACAGTTTTATTATTCCAGCCACGTACATTTGAAAGGGATTTTTAGCAATACAATGATGTCATACATTTGTTGCCCACGGCAACATATTTTATTGGTGCCCAATCTAGTTGTGTTTACACTAACCTTTACTCGACGGAGGTTGTGACAATCTGAGTTCTAAACAAAAATATTTCCCCCTTGAATAAACCTCCTATAATTTGTATTTATATATCCAAATTTTTGACGTATACTGGAGTAAACTTCCCTTCACGCTCCTAACTGCTGTGCTCTGTCCCTGTAACCCAGTTTGAGCTGTTTTACTAATCCAGTTCTGTGGAAAATATACAGTGGATGTCACAAAATTACATAAATAGCCCCCTTATCATATGAAATTTATATTGTACAATTCCTATTCAAAACAAGGCTTCTCTAAAGAAAACCGTATGGAAATTACTAAACCTCAAACCAACCTGGTTCTTTAAATATGTAAAAAAATCAAACTAATACTTTTATGGAATTAAATTTTGATTCAGTTTGACCCTTAAGTCATTCCATTCACCTGTTCTGTAGGTGATGTGGTGTATTGGCCTTTTTAAAGCTATGGCCAAAAGTGAGACTAGTTTTTATCAGGTCATTATTGTTTTTTTCATGAGACTTTGTGAGATTTGAACAAAATCTGGCTGTTTTTCTTAAAGTAAAAATCTTCTATCTTTAATTTTTAGTTCAAACACAGGAGTTACACATGTAAAACACAACGATTACTAAACAGAAATACTCTTGCAGCTCTTACAGTATCAGTGTGGAGTCTTGACATCCATTGTGACCACTTTGATTCCAAGTTAGTCTCAGTAAAACTATAGTACCTTTGGGTCTTTGCCTTCACAGAAACACCTGAGGAAGCTTATTCCTCTGCACAAATTAGTAAAATGAATGGGGTAGGGATGAGACGGAGATAGCATTTGGCTTTTGTCCACGTCTGCACGCCCACCCCTGAAAAAAGGACATATGGCTTGACGAGATACATGACTGACAAAATACAAAAAGGAGGAGAACCGATGAAACGAATTACGTGTGATGTAGGCATTCTGGTTTATATCTGAATAGAGAACTGAAATAGGTAAACTAATGACTGAAATGCTCATACTTTATTAAGTGCTAAGCTTAAACAGCACTGTAGGCTTTAACTGTTTAGTTCCAAGCCTTTTCTTTCCTCCGTCTTCCATGCTGTCTGAGGTGATCACCGTTGAAAATGTTTGCAGATACAGGCGTAAAGTAAAATACATGCATGTCTGGGCCTGAGGTTTAAAACAGTATACAACGACGCTGATGCCTAAAAGCACTCCTCTTTTAAAGTAAATGTAGTTTAAAAAAAACAATTGAACACAACTTTAAAAACACCAAGTTAAAAAGAAAAGCATGTAAAATTTGTATTTACATATTAATAAAGCAGCTTTTCATAGTAAAGCTTGTTTTCAGAAAACAATTTCAAAAACTCAAACTCGAATTGTATAAATGCAGAACATCAAAAGCTCTTGAAAATCAGTTTGCAAAAATTCTTAAATTGACAGACCAGTGATGATGGTAGACCAATTGAAAAAAAGGGGTTTGAATTGCAGAAACATTGGCAAACTTTTGGAAAGCGTTCAGACTTAATTCTTGGTGGGAAATCCGTTTGTAAGATCGACTTTATTAATGGTTAGTGGCATAGAGGTTATCAGCCTGAGACAAGTTTTTTTCTTACACTAAACTTTACATTATTATGCTTTAATACAGTATTTGTCATTGAAGGGACTACTTCTTCAGCAATGAACCTTTTTGTGGTATATCCTCCATATGGAGGTTATCATTGACTGCCTGCTGAACAACTGTTAAGTCAGAAATGTCCCACATGATTGAGCAAGCCATCAGATAATATTTGTATCTGAAGAAAAACCTACTTGTATTAGTTATCCTCTCCTGATGGTCCAGAACAGAAATTCAAGTGTTGTAAGAAACTATATTTGAGGGTTTTGTATGGAAAACCTTCTTAAAAAAACACTTTTTGTGTAGCTAAATGTAACACAAAGTTGTCTATAGATTAACACAAAAGAACTATGAAACAACCAATAAATGCAAACTATTGCTAGGAGAATACATAACATAAGATTTGCACTTAAAGAAATGCAAGTTGACTCATAAATGAGATTTTAGGCGATTAAAAAATACTTTGAGATCTAAATGAATACATATAAATCATTTGATATGCAAATTTTTTGTGGCTACTAGAAGTATCAATAATGGTAATTTTCAAAGCAGTTTTTTTGAAAATAAAATAAGCTAAAGTGGTTTAAGAACTTGATAAAAATATGACACACATTGTTTTAAACTCTAGACTTTTTTTTTTTGTTGATAAGAAACAACAGACCATGAGGAAGGGGATGTTTAGGGTTACAAAAGTTACATGAGTTTGTATAAACTACTCAGCATATCAGCCAAAAGCAACGCGTCAGAAAAAGAAAGAAAACTATATTTAGTTTGTTTTGGAAACAGATCTTTTAGGGATTTCCAGTTGGGTACATGTGATGAAAGGCTGTTTGTTCTGAAACTGTAATCAGGGCAGAGCTGTTATCAAGTCTTCTATCAGGCTCTCAGGGTAAAACATTTTCGGTAACCAAAAAGCTGAAACAGTCAGATTCCACAGATGCATCAATGCGTTTGCTGCAAAAATAGAAAAGAGATCACTTCAAGGGCAGTGGGTGTATTACACAAAGCCGAACTCGAAGGATACTGCACCCCGGTTTACTCCAGGGTAAAAAAGTATGAAGGCTCAAAGATTTATGTCTCAAAAAACAACAAACTGTGATCAATCATAAAGGCAGAAATGTTATTATGCTTACACATTTGGAAACATTTTAGATGATACGTAGGGCAGGGACTGACATGAGGAGGTAATACAATTGGGTCAGCTGAAATGTCAAAGCGGAATGAAAGTTTAATAAGGCCCCTGGGTGGAAAGAGAAACAATACAATTTTTTTGAAAGGAGTTCTAATTTACTGACGTTCACCTGTAGATGCAAAGCACTCATCATTTTGATTCCGGCTTCAAGACTTCAGGAAGTGGATGCAAAGCAAGCCAAGACATCTCCAGCAGGAAGACAGGAAGATAATTACTCTTCACTAATTCCTTTCTTTCCCTTGTGAGTGTGTTTTTGCACACTTCCCAGCGCAGGAAGTGTGACCTTATGTGCGCCACAGTAACAAACTCCCACTCGCTGGCTTTGAAATACGCAGACCAGAGTCCCTGCGCTCTGTGGGAGGTTGGGGGGAGCTAGCATTAGGGCAGCAGGGGGATGATAATGGAAAGTCAGAGAGGGAAGATTCACTCCTCAATGACATGAGCTGCTCCAGTGCCAAGGCCCAAGTCTCCATCCAGCAGGTCTTCCTGACGCTCTGACCCAGAGTTGGTGCTTCGTGTAGAAGAAAGCTTGGATTTCTCCAGATCAATGTTGGAATCCTCAGGCTCAGCCTCAAAGGGCTGCTCCTCATCCTAAAAGGGAAACAAGAATAAAGAAAAATATCTCTGGTTTTAATCTTTTCTAGGAAGATATTTAAAATGAATGAAAAAAAATAGTTTTTTTTTTTTTGTACCTCCTGCTTTTGGTTGCCACAGAAGACTCCAGCGAACCTTCCACACCAACGTGGCAGGGAGTCAGTCAGCGGGGGGCCACAGTTTGTCAGTAGTGGCTTTAGATATCTATGACCTCATTAAGGTACCTAGTCAAAACCATAGTCAGCATAACAGATGCAAATCCTGTTAGAAGATAAGAGTAAACTAAAAAAGAGCAACTTTAAGGCTTTACAGATGCAGTTAAAGAGTGTCGGCTGGTTTCCACAGATGATGGTCAGGCATCTTGCTACTTTTCCTTAAAGAATGATAAGTCTGGCTAGCTCATAAAATTATTCCTAAGCAATACTTTAGAAATGTGAACCACAATTCAAAGCCATAAAAAATAAGAACAAACCATATTAATTATCATTATCAAATATAAAACACTCACCAGGTCATTTTTGATTGTGTGTGTGTGTGTGTGTGGGGGGGGGGGGGTTCTCAATTCTGATACCTAATTAGTCGGTAGAATCTTTCTCTGTGTGACTTAATCTCTCTTTAAATAATTGAATAATGATTCTTAATTTTGTGAAAACATTATTATGATAAAAATTTGGTTTATTGTTAAAACAAAGGAATTTGATGTTTGCAAAAAAAAAAAAAAAAAGAGAGCATGACTATTATTGTTGCTGTTGTTGAATTTTTTTTTTCCATTAGTGGTTTCAATGAGAGCAACACTACATATAAAAAAGTATCAACTAATATAATCATTTCATGTTTACAGGTACAATATTGCATTATTTATTTGATATGGGAATGTCTTTAAAATAGCATTTATTTTCCAAAAGTGTCTGAAAAAGTCAAAAAGACTAAAGTTAAATTTGAAATACATTTATCGTCACGTTGTTTCACTTTACTGAAATAAATACTACGAAGCATCATGACAAAATCTAAAGTCCATACTCCCCAATTGTTATTTACATACAATTGCTGAAAACGGTCTACAGAAGAGCCCTTACATAGATAGATCTGGCCTTCATAGAAGAGCAGCAAACAAAAACGCATTGTTGAAGATAAGCTGGAAATAGTCTTGTTTAGAGTTTATTTAAAATGACATATAGAACACAGCACACATATGGGTTCCTTGGTTAGGTAAGTAATTACAAACTGAATTGGCCTCCATGCAAAATACGGTCACCCCGCTTGAAACATGCCATCCCAGCATGAACGTTGGTGGTGCCAAGTCCTCCTCTGGTGATGCTTTTATTTTACAGCAGAGACCAGGAAGCTTTTTAGAATAAAATGGGATAATGTATGGCATTATATACTGGAAGCATAAAAAAAACAACAAAAAAAAACTTTTAGGACTTGCAAAACACTTGAAACTGTGGCAGATGTTTAACTACCACAAGAACAATAACCCTAAACATTCAGGAATGTGTCTAATATGGGTGGTTCTCAAGTAAATAAAAAAAACTAACAAAAAACTTCAAAGGGCCAACATGCATATATGCACCATTTAGTTTCCCTTTCAAACCATCAGACAACTTCATCCATTTGACTTCGGATGACTTTTTCACAATAATTTTTGTAAGGATATCAGCAAATAAATAATAAAATAGAATTTTTGTGTGGAAAAATATGATTTTCCTACATTTTGAATAAGTATCTCATAGCTGAGTGTGAAACCAACACATTTCAGTAACCTGTCGAAATTCATATACTCAGTAAACCTCTCCAAGTTCTTATACATAATTGTAATCCTAAAATAATGAAACTCTTTGCAGCCCTGCCCAGCAGGTCTTTTCTTTTATGGGGTCATTAAGAGCCAACAGCCACTTTTGTTAGAGCTCTATATTAGTCATTAATCTAGCTCTAGGTAGCTGTGCTATTTTTAATTTGGGATTTTGAAGCAGTTCAAATATTTCATTTCAAGATAGATGTGCACACTCTCTTCATTTAAGGGGATGTCTGACAGTTAGATGGGGATAAAAATAAACAACGTTAGCTTATTATAGGAAATCAGGTCGATGTAGCTCTTGATTAAAATCAGAAACAAGGCCACGATTAGTTTCCAAAAGTGTTCAGGCGCTGCTACAAAGCAAAGCCGAGAGTCACGTACCAGATGAACGTGAAGACCCACTGGAGACGGAAATTAAGGTGTTAATGTTAGGGATGAAAATCAACCTGCTCTAGGCTAAAATGTAAAAAAAAATTACACCTAAGACTCTGAAACCTTTCTAATCAGGGAATTCAGTGACAGCATATTCCATTAAACACTTGATCCTGGATCCCCTTTATTACATCTGCCTAAATATGACGGCACACTCATTAGCTTTCAGCTGTGAGAGTTGCTTATGAGAGTTGTAATTGTTTGCCACTTTACACTGTGTGTATATATATATATATATATATATATATATATATATATATATATATATATATATATATATATATATATATATATATAAAACAACAAAAGGAGAAAATAATCTTTTTGACTTCAACTTTTAGATTCTGGTACAAAGGCTGCAACATGATTCATTCATATCTGTCTCGAAATTTGAAATAGAACAAAAATAAAGAAGAAAAATGATTTTTGATGCAGAGCAGTCTGTCTGGGATCCTCCCATTCTGGGCTACAGTAACACAGCTCTGCGAACGCTTGCTATAGCACATTGTGTTTGTGTAAAAAGGTGCTGAGTAGTTCTGAGCTGGAAGTAGCCCAGCTGCTGGTTGAGCCGCCCTTACAGCGAGCAATACTCCCCCTCCTCACGTCCCACATCTCCTCTCACTGACCTGGAGAACATTTTCACACATATTATACCTTCATTTTTTTCCCATTTGTTTCATAATACCCCCAAATTAACAAGCAACTGTGCTTGAGGAATTTAATTAATTTAACTTAATCGGTCAATTTGAATGCAAGGTTTGTAAGGAGCTCATTTTCTTTTTGCTAATTAAGAGTTTCTAATAAATTTTGTTATTTTTATGTGCTGCTCCCGTCCTCTGTAAAGATGCTGGAACTGGTTTTCTTTGTAAAATAACCTATTCTCAGTCAGAATGAATGAAGATAGCAAGAGATTTTGAATCGAATTTAGGTCAGGACTTTGAGAAGGACCTATTTAAACACAAATGTGCTTCCATCTAACTTACTCCATTAAAGCTCCGGCTCTATGCTTAGGTTAACCAAGCAGCTGGTAGGTTAACCTTTTGATCTTAGTCTCAATTTTATGCAGCCTCTTAAAAGTTTTCTCTACGCGTGTGTGCGCATGAGGCTCTTTCAGAACTTGACTTTCAAGATTTGATTATTCGCTAATTTATAAACATCCTATAATTTTGAAATGATATTACAGTTTAAATTTATTAATATTGTCAAATGTTCTTCAGTTTATGAGGTCTAGAGGTTTTAGTCTTGATCAGACCTGTCTCTCAAGTTGCCTCAAAAGGTAGAGAACATTGTCTCTACAAAATCGCTTTAAAATTAGTAACAGCTCAACAATTTCATTACGTTTAAACTCACTATTTTTATGCTTTAAAGAATAGAATCTTTTTTTTTTTATAACTGAAAATCAGAGCTTTTAAGTCAACAATCAAAGGGTCTCTCCCTCAAATCAGAAGCTGAAAAACTTGTTTTCACACACTGCAGTGGGAGGAGCTACTGCTTAGTGTGTGTTAATATAATAGTCCTTGTTCCACAGTGGAAACACTTACAAACAGTCTCCAGTGTAACAACAAAAACGTTCAAAATTTTATAGACATAATTTCCGTTGTTAACTGCATCTCTATACATATTCCATTCATTTTCAAGAAAAAAAAAAGTCTTGCTGAAGGTTGACTCTCCCTTAAAAGTGCTCCACTTACAAGTGTGTTTTATATCATTTATAACTGAATGCTTTTTATTTCCCCATGATGTCAAAACTAAAGCAGCAGGTTCCAGGTGTTGATTCAAAATACATTGATTGGTGTCTAGTCACTTAACTTAAAAGCTGATTTATATTAAATTATATTAAAAGGTTTGACATAATGATGTGATTTTTCAAAATGTTCCAAAAACACTCTTTGATGTTTACTAAATCAAATTCAAAATATGTATATACATCATTATTCTGGTGCTTAGTCAAAAACATGATTTAATCCTAACCAATCTGTAACAGAAATATTGTGTTTCTCTTACGTATTATTCAGATCCCTTGTTGGAATTGTATATGCGACAGCAAAAAAAAAAGAAAAGAAAAAAAAGCCACGTCACATTCATGGAAAACACCAGCTTTAAACTTACTAACTATGGGTGGTCGTCAAGATGCCCGACTCCAAAACCAAACCATCTGTTCTCAGCCTCCAGCATCACAACACTCAAACCTCTTCAGCAGCACACATCAAACAGGCTTTGATCTCCATCAAGAAGAACACCTCGAAGTAAGAGGTATGTTGAAATGAGACTGACACCTGCAGACTGAATAGGAAACAACATAGCGGAATGCCTGGAGGTTTGGACACCTGCAGGCAGAGCTGAAGTTAGACTATGTGGCAGCACCTCCACCTGAAAGTACATTCATATCGTGTTTCTTCCCCCCCACAGTCAATATGAAACACTACTGAGAACTGGCTTTTTCATCCTGTTCACGCTTTCTCTCATCTTCTCGCCTTGCCGCTAATTTGCATAATGATAATACATTAAAAAAAACACAGTGCTCCCACATACGTGCAAATTAACCCATTCTGTTTGCTTTTAAATCGTAGGTGCTGGGTACAGTTTGAGCATTTTAATAAAATGTCCTAGCTCCCTTACTGTCCCAGTTTGCACATATCACTCTGTGAAAACATCACAGGTGTTTGACTTTATAAATATAATTATTACACATTTTTATAATAAAACGTTTTGGGAGAAATGCATCCAACCACTACCTTCAAATGATCTTACTGAGATTTTTTGCATAAAAATACCAACAAAGTCACTTACATTTTGTCATGTGATAGAAAGTGACACATGATTAAGTCCGTCTCTTTCCGTCTTGCAAAACTCAATTTTTCTATTATGGTATGGTATTGAAAACATAATGAAATATGGGGTTGGGGTCGGCAGCATCAGGGTGTAGGTGAAATTAAAACCTGGGTCGTGGTTTATCTTGTAGCTTTACAAAGAAGTAAAACTTCAATACAGCCAGGGCTAACATTGAATGGCTTGATCAAAGTACTGCTGTCATTAAAATCATCAGCAGATTTGTTCAACCTTGTGTTGTTCCGTCCCATGAAATCAAACAAGACAGTTTTGTGCGTATGAATACTTTTGGAAGGCACCGTGCAAGCATCATATTTTAGTATTCCATTAAAGCAGCAATCAAGAGAGCTGGCAACTTGCTTTACACACAGTAAATATTCTTAGATCGTGCAACTAATTAAAAACCATCTCAGGCACAAAAATACAACTCATAATCAGCTTCAATGTATTCAGGCACATTCCCCACTCCTTTTTTCCCCCTGTGGTTTAGCAACATGAGCTCAAACAGAATTTGATTAAAATCTGTTTCATCCTAAAAGAAAACATAATGCTCCTATTCTTAATGTAAATAGTTGCTATTACAAATAATTCCCAAAGACATCCAGAGGACTTGATAAATGTGAATTCTCTTTTAATTAAGATGTTTAACGTGAGCTTAGATGTCTTGAGTCGTAAAGCGCCGTGTTTCTGTAAAACTTGGCAGGCAAAGTAAAATCGTCTTTTTTACACTGTTCTCTGTGAGTGTGGGTGAGACCATATCAAACTGTGAGGAGGCATTTCGGCGGCAGGAACACGGAGATGTGAGAGAGGAAGAAAGAACAATGTGACGGCCCATTTTTGTGGCATTTCTTTTTCATTCTATCAGGAAAGTGTATCTTCCCTGCATACCAGAGAATTGTAGTTACAAACATACATGCCCATCAAACTGACATTTTGTGGCCATTTTATAGCACTAACCGAAAGTCCTTTCCCAAAACCAACTGCAAGAATTAATGAATAAAACATAAAGATAACAAACGTTCATTAATTTTCTATGGAATGTATCTTCAGATTATTCTGCGAGAAATCTGCTTTATCACGATTTTTTTTTTCTTCCATACAGCACATCTAAAAGAGATTTAAGAAAATGCCGTTTGTGAATCTGCGTGTACCTAGCCTCAGTAATAATTGACACGCTATTGACAGCCAATACAATAGCAGCATGGGTTCTTCATGGCAATGATTGGTTGAATTTCCAAGAGTGAAGATAACGAACACAGTGAACATAACATTATGTATTAGTGTCAAGACAGTTTCCACCACATTTTCTGTTAATGCATCTTAACGTATATTTGACGCTTGAAGTGTAATAAACAATGTTTTTAGAGGGAGTACCAGGATTCCCAAGGGGTCAACAGTTTTTCTTTTCAGTTAAACAAAAAACAAAACATAACTTATGTCTTCTAATTAGGGAATATAAAGGCACCAAAACAAAAAAAAATTAGAGTGTTTTAAGACAAAATAAATGACCTGAAAAACATTGAGCTTATAATCCACTGATGATGGTCCAGAAGAGACTAAAACATGACAGTTTTTGATGAAGAGAGGAGGAAACCAACGGCAAAGTCCCACTCTAAAATACAAAATAATCCAAGAGGAACAGAAGGAAAACTGAGTAGAAGAAATGCAGCATGACAACAACTGAAACAGCCAGTGTGACTAGACAGATAAAGACAAAGTGCGAAAAAAACAAACAAAAAAAACCCAAAACTGAAACACAATTAATTCAAAGACAAGTTCTAATAACAGAAAAACTAAAACAAAAAAGGGTAACAGAATGCAAAAATAAATAAGAGACAGAAAGCAACAGAAAAAGAGATTTTTAGATATGCAAAATAAAAAAATAAGCAAATCAATACTCTGTGTGCTCACAATATTATTATTGACTGCTATACCTCAAAATGATTTCTTCTTTACTAGAGAAAACCAAGTCATGAGAAATGGGTAAGCGAGAACATTAGATTAACTCAAATCAAATGTGGTTTTGTAAAATTCAACTGGAACTACGTGCTCGCATTCATGCCGTGACAACATTCTGGTTCACAGATTTATGAACAACTCCTTTAACCTCATGGTTTCCTTTTTATTGTCCCATCTGAGAACTTCAGTCAGTCATCGAGTGTCGATGATTCAGTAAAGTGTGGTCCCTAATGCTAAAACAGGATGTAGCAAAGATAAGAAATGTTATATGTTCATCATAACTGACAAAAAAGGGAAACAGTTTTTGCTTTGCAATTGGAAAAAAATGTGGCAGACCAATGTAAGTGATTAAAATAAAGCCATTAAAAATTTTGATTGCGTCAAATGGGTGGGTTGTATGAGCAACTTTGTCAAAATATCTACATCCCACATTACCTTGGGAAATATAGAAATGTTATTTGAAATGCATTATACATCAGACAACTCTGAATAACTCACATATCATCTGTGTGCTGCTGCTAAAAACACAGTGGGGACATCTTGACGGCGAATTTACAGCAGCATGTAATGTGTTTTATAGACGCATTTTTCCTTTTTAGAGTTTCAATTCAAAATTTATCAGTACCAGGGAAATGGGCGCTTATGAGTTGATTTTTTCTACACACACACTTTGTTTAGTTACAAACATATTCGCATACACACTCAAGGGACCAGCGTGAGCATGAGATCGAATCAGGTAGAGCCAGAGTTTGTTAGAGTTGAACTGGATCCAGAGCACATATTGAGTGAGTGTGTGAGATTTAAACACACACATGACAAAGCATTGGTTGTTCACATAGATAAATATGCTCGCATCAGTCTCACAGTGCACCCAGGGTCGGGGGCAAAAGCATAATGCAATAATCATTAGCAGCTGAACGTGCAGTTTTTGAGGTAAACAGCAGGAAAATTGAAGGAGTTTGAAAACATTTACTTGCAAAAAATATGGGTTTTAAAACACCTACATCCTCCATGTATGTGGTATCAATAAAATATTACTTTTCTTTGTAAGGTTTTTATATAGGACGCAGGTCACACTGCCTAACCCTTATTTAAATGTTAGCAAATCTGGTTAACAGATTTGTTAATGTTTCATTTAACTTATTTGCTTTGAAACTAACGGCTACACATTTGAAAATCCAAAAACTCCTAAGTAGCGGAGCTGGCTGGAGATGTGATTTTAGCAAAGCAGCTACAGAACAAATAGCCAGTAGCTACGAAGCCCAACTAAACCTTTAATCCAGCGCTTTGGTGTTAAATACATTGTACATTCCCTGGCATTTTTTTCCATTCTAGTTGTATCTCTATCATGTGTTAGGGCTGCAGTGGGTCTCTGCCTTTTTCCCGGTTAGGGGTCTGGAGACAGACCATCTGCAGGTGTTATGTTTTGCCCTGATTGGTGCTCTGCTGCTTTAAAAGCTCCCATGCATGCAGCAGAGCGAGGCTTCTTCCCTCTCCCTCCTCAGAACCTCATTTGGTTTGGTTTGTATCTTATGGTTGAGTTTTGTTAAGTTTGTGTTGCATTTACTTTTTTCTTAGTTGTGGGTTTTGCACTTATCTATTTTGGTTTCTCATTTCAGGCATTTTCCCTTTTCAGGTTTTGTTTCTTTAGTATAATTTAATAAATTAAATTTTCATTTAATCAGAAAATCCTTGTGTGGTCTCCTTTAATGTTACCCCACCAGAAAAGCCTGGTGGTTGTTACACATGTGATACTTCTAAAATATTATACCTCCTTAACTTTATCTTTAAAGAGATTAGTACAAGAACTAAAAGCTCTCAGTGCTTTTCCTAAATTCCCTCAAAACAAAACACATACACATTAATAAATTTGGTACATCTTCAATGCTACATACCACATATATATTAAGACCCCCACATTACCCTTTGTAACAAACAGTCTTTCAGGTAAGGAGAAAGCAGGAAAAGGATACCGCTGGTCCAGACGTTGCCATATGCTGTGTGACGTGTCCTGCCTCTCTGCATCAACCTGTAGACCAGGAGAGAAGCGATATTACTTTTAGATACACAAAGACTCTGTAAAGTGGCTGCCGCGTGATGGAAAACGATGAAAACCTGCACGGCTGGACAGCCTGAGGGGCCGTATCCAATGACCTCCACTTACACGAGTGAGACCTTTGGGCAATCATACTGGAAACATTACAATCCCTAAAGATTTGCAGCAGCTACAGTGAGACCACAGCCTGAGATATTTTTGAGAGGACTCACACCCCGGGCAAGGTCATAAACAGAGTAGAGCTCGACCTCGTCCCTCCAGCGGGACACATCCGCAGCCTTGCCTATTACATCTTTCTTTGGCCACACAGTTGCAAAAGAGACCTCTTATGATTCTTTGCACGCAGATCAGAGTAAGGTTACAGAAAATCGGGGATGGAAGAGAAATGCCAGAGAGTCGCTGGGACACACCAGTGGTGAGTGGAGTGACGATGTGTGAATGTTTAAATGTGTCCATGCAACAAAAGCAGCAGCTTTTAAAGCTACTGGGTAGGCTGTGATACAGCCGGTGAGTTCACAGGAAGTGAGAGTGCATTTCATGTACTTTCATATTAGCTGGTGAGCAGGGAAAGAACAGAGACCAGATTAAAAGTACAGTGTATCTAATAATAACTCACTTTAATGTTAGGTACTATTAAAAAAACAGCTAACATCTACGAATGTGTACTGCACCACAGTCTGAATAAGACTGACCTGTTGACATCTTAAATACATGTTTTTCTTTCAATTATACTCCAACTTAAATTAAGCCTTATTTAAACATAAATCTTTTACAATACAAACCTTGCTATGATAAACTGGTGATCGGTGTGCATTGGATCCTTTCATTTGCACTTGAAAGAGTACATCTTACATATTGAAATAATTAATCAATCCGCATTTGCACATTTTTATAACATATACATACATGTTTATAACACGTTATAACACACAATGCGAAGCTTTTAAGGAAAATGCATTAAAAATGCTGATTTATTACCAGTATGTACAAAATACATGTTACAATGGAAATATAATTTCTCATCGTTTACCTCAGCGGAAACGTCGTGCAAAAGGCCCTCCTTGTTGTCCTCCACTCTGCAGTAAGACAACATAAAAAGTTGCGGTGACACTCTGAACAAATGGAATAAAATAAAAAAAGCATGCCTACCCAATTTTCTCTGTTTTTAGCAGTGTACGCCATTTATGGAGCTTTTGTAGAAGTAATTGCTAACATTGTGTACTTTCTATTTGCTGTCTTGTCGGAAGTAACTTTGGGCCAGTTTGTATGTTTAGCTTCGTCTTTCTACTGGATTGAGCTATTGACAGTGATTTAGAAAGTAGTCAGGGCTCATTGCTTATGTTTTAGTAGTCTCCCTTTTTCAGTGCAGTATGGTTTTTTCCCCCCCATTAAAAGTATTAATGGCTCAGTGATTTTGTGTTTAGCTGTGTTTCATTCCTGGGCAGAGTAGTTGTGGGAATAATTTTTGCCAGAAACTCTGTATAATTTAATTTTTTCTTTATGTAGAAAGTACACCAGGCCCTGGATGTCTTTATTTAGCTATTCACTTTTTGAACAAAGACACTGACAGAACCTCTAGCTCCCATTAATTAACTTTTTTTCCATTTTCTGTAAGAAGTACTGCTGACTGTGTGAAGCTAACTCAGTTGACTGTGGCGATACTCCCATGTCCTTTGGGACATGGGAGTGTCCTAAAGGACATGTTTTCCCTGTGTTCTCAACTCCCATGGTTTTTTATGGTGCCACATGTTTTTACAGGTTGAGGGATTGCAACAACAATGACTGATTACAAACAATGAGGCAGGGTTCCTTATTTAGATAACGCTGTATCTACTGGCATCACATGATCAAGAACATTTTAATGTACCATTATTCAAATCAGCCTTACTTATATGCAATTTACTGTCATTTTGGTCATAAATAGTCCTAGAACTGAAAAAGATTTAAAATCTATTTAGTCTATTTAGTTCTTTGTCTTGTAAAGAGCCCTTTGGATTACACGTCTGATTAAGTGATGCTTTATGAATTGACTGAAGTGAATTAACTGAAGAAAAGAGAGACAGAGTCAAGACAAAAGGGTTTTAATGTCCGCACTGTCTGAAGCTTTTATTTTAAAAGCCAATCTAGCACAAGAAAGTATATGAAGCCTGAAAGTCAGCTTAAAATGGCACACTGCGATTTGAACATGACCTTTCAAAAACACTTTGATCAAAACCAGTCTCTTCGTTCCACATCACACCAGGAAAATGTCAGTGGGCTAAACCTTTGATAAGTAACAAAACGGAGATGCGGCCATGCTAGATGTTCTACATTGCTGCTGTAATTACCCTGTCGAGATGCGGCCCCGCGCAGGGTAATCGGCTCACTCGCTTTGAAATGAAACACAGTAAAACAGCAGCAGCAGCAGCCTCTAACTGCACAGCGACCCATTTCATGGCAAAACAACAGCATCATCTTGCCGTTCATTCACCCCACTAACCAATGTGCTGAATCTTGAATCCGTAGGACGGTGGGAGTAAAATGTCTCGCGGAGCATAAACGGCTGCTGATGCTCTTACAGTTCAGCAGTTAACTCTAGGAGCCCCACAGTGCAGCTCAGGACTCTTTGAGATTTTCTACTGCTATTTATCACAGTGTGTCTGTGAGCCCTTTTGTATGTGCTGACACAAAAGACCTGAACTGGAGCTTCTCATCAGAGCAGCAAAGTGCCGCAATAACTTCAAGCTGTGTACATTTTTGTCTTGAGTGTCTTCCCTTCACAGTCCGACTCTCTTTTTTTCTTATATTCCGCTGCGGATCATTATTTTTGATCATGTTTAGGAAACTAAAATTTTGAACCTTGGCTCTGTATTCAGCAGAACTTAAGAATGTTTTGTGCTTCCCATTACATTACCCAGTTTTCCACAATCTGTCCTCCTGCCATAATTTAACAAGTTTACAATGGTTCGCAAAAATATGTACACTTGAACTTTTTCAGATTTTTTTTTTACTTTGAGACCCAAAAGTTCATCGGATTTTTTCGCATTTAATATGTCAAATTGCACAGGAAAAGCACACAATCTTAAAACTGGTTTTTATTTGTACCCTTCCCCCTTCAATATGAAAACCTCTAAATCAAATTCTACAGAGCCAGTTCCCTTTAACAGTCCATAATTAGTAAACAGAATCCACATGTCTGAAATTTAATCTTAGTGTAGATGCAGCTGTGCTGTAAAAGCCTCAAAAATGTGCTTTAAATCGACGTAGAACAACGGTTAGCCCTATCCGCATATGGCGTTCTACCTAAACTAAAATGCTGGATAAGTAGAGAATCCAAGCAGCGTGGTTGCAAAATGTAAAAACTAACAGCATACAATTAAATTAGTCTGAGATGGTGGGGGTAGTAACATGCAGTGGAGATATTTATCTTCTTTTTTTCAAAGTCTGACTAAGCTTAAAGCTATTTTGCAAAGAAACACTTAGTAGCAGAACATTTGGCCCCTGGATATAAAAATCATGTTTCCTTCGATTTCATTATGGGAACCTTGCTGTTCGAGAGTATAACACACAATCCTAATTAAATGCAGTGAAGTTACAGGTTGTGATGTGACAAAATGTGAAATACTTTGCGTTCCCTGGATATTTTCTTCTTTTTCCTTCCTTTCTTTTTTACACGTACATTGCAGCACCTGCTGTCTGCAGTAATTTGTCTCCCAATTTATCTTTTCAATATCCACTTCCTCCAAGATCACTCTTCCTGTTTTCACAACACCTCCTTCAAATTCTTCTTCACCACCCCACCACCTCTCACTCCCTGTCCTGATTTTTCAGCCAGTGCATAACTCTGCTCCTCTTTTTAGGAGAAAAGTAAAACGGGCAGTTACAAGAGATTTGCCGCTCACAAGCAAAGGTACTTTGGCTTAGCTCTGGAGCTGTTGTTTTATGGTGCGGCGCAAACCGCTGCAGGACTCTGCGGGCTTTCACATGCCCGGGCAGCCGGTGTAGCACATGACACAGCACATTCGCTCAGCAGGAGATGCTCCACGTCGACAGGCAGTGTCAATGAGCTGACGGAGAGAGGAAGAGCCAGGTATGGTATAAGGCAAAGATGAAAAAAGGATCCAAGAGTATTGAGTGTGATGGATGACAATCAGTGATGATTTGATTTGCCAGTGACAAAATGAGTTGATGTGATCCCAGGGGAGGTGTGAGCGAAAGATTAAGCAGTAGTTAGGCCGAGGCAGTTTGAAAAAAAAAAAAAAAAACATTCAAGAAGGTAAGGAGGGTTTAGGTCTGTTTTCAGCCTGTTTTTAGACGCAAGAAGGGCTGCATCTAAAACTAAGGATACTGGATGCCTATGGTAGCATTTCTTCTGTGGTGTTGCTATCAGTGTTAAGGGTGGGAGAATAGGGTCGCATTGACAACCCAGCACAACAGGGAGCACTTTTGAACACTTGCAAGCTTGAAGCTTGCAAATAATTCATTTAAAAGAATAAAGTTACCTCAAAGCCAAGCATACCATTGTTTGTTCCTGTGAATTTCCCAATAGGTTTGATGTGTCACATGATGCTCTCCCCATTGAAAAACACTTTACCTGGATCCAATATGGCCTACTTCAAAATGGCCACCATCCATCTTGAAAAGCTTTCCACCTCCAATAAACTAATGAGCCACAAACAGGAAGTTAATATCACCAACCATTCCCATTCTATTTAGTTGTATCCATATAAATGGCTCACCCTGTAGAAAGTACAGTATGTTTGCTGTAGGTCAGTCTCCACCCACAGCCTTGAAAATGACATTTCTTTTCTAATCTGACTAGGGAAATCGAAAGTGCTACAGGGGGTATATATTTTATTTTGACTGTATTTATGCAGAGGAAAGTTGAATATGTTTATGTGGTGTGGAGACCTTTAAAGACTACAAGAAATATGACAGGGATAAATTAGACGGTGAGATGAAAACTGTGAGCAATGGAAACATGAGAAATGTTGCATAAATGAGTATCCATTAAATGATATGGGAAGAAATAAGGCGCAGCACGGTTGCCGCATGTTTTGAAACTAAATTTCCCAGTCGGGTCCCTAAATAAGGTCGAGCTCTCATTTCTATTGGGATTTCAAACCCAGCACAAATCATCCCCCACTCAAAGAGAACCGCACAATAGCTGTAACTTGATCTCATGCAATCTGACTATAACGGCGGGACGGTATCATGCAAAGAATCCTGGCACAACCAAAAGAAATGTCTCTGCTCTTTCTTCTGAGCTCTTGTGTGCTGATTTAATCTTGAAAATGTGCCTCAGAGGTCAGGAGTGATTCAATCGCTTCTTGACTCACTGTGGCACGTCACAGCATGATTCATCCAGCCCTTTTTCCAAAAAGCATTGCAAAGTATACTTTAATAGTTACATTACCTTATTTTGTCTACATAATTTTACCAACAAAAAAATCCGACATGCCATCATCCATCTTCGGTGGTTAAAACAAGGAGGGCAGTGATAAGTTGCTTTTTTAAGTGTGATTTTATGTGTGTTTGTGTCTCGCTGGCACTATTAGTCCATCTGACGGTGGTGGAGCTGATACAGCTTTGTTGCGTGCACCGAATGTACAAGAGGAGGACCTTAAAAACATTAATGAAAAGGATTTAATCACCCTGTTAAACTTCAGATAAAACAAACATGTCATTCTACTTCAAAACTTCCCCTCATCAAGCTCTTTAACCTCTATGTCCCTCCCTCTGTTGTCATCTAAGTGGGAGGAAGGAAAAGGAGAAAGGGAAGATGCTGAAATTGGAAAAACAAAGGCGGCAGTGTCTCGTAGGGAATGTGCCGAGGTTGTTTTTAACACATAGTTTAGACAAAAGAATGCTGTAAGTCATCATTGCAGTTCCCTGTTCTCGACTCCCACTGAGTGGCTTTATTCCTCAAGAGACAATAAAAACATACTTGATGGTGTACATGGGTCTCAGCAGGAACTGCAGGAAGCACTAACACGCAGCACAGCACATCCACAGCACAGCGCAATATTGCTTATTTGGGTGTTTAAACACAATAATCCTTATAACCAGACAGAAGCATGAAGAACTCTAAGGTTTAAGAAGCTGAGCTACATTTGGACTTAATGAAACTTCATTCTTTATCACGAAATCTTAACGTTAAGTTAAATTCAAAATGCTCTGAAAGCAGAACTTTAGACTACTATGCAATTTAAAGTGTTCAGTAATTATTTCCATTTTCTGATAAAGCAATGTCCCTTTTTTAATCGGCTGTAAGCGAAATTAATTAAACTTATCAGAGATCAGTGCTTCAAATATTTAACTCCATGTGAAATTAATCCAAATGATACTAGTTTTTAAGTTGAACTACCAAAGTAGTTTCAATACAATTTTTATGTCACGTCGCATGGTGCACCCAGAAGGTTCTGGGTTTGAATCCAGGCCTTCAGTCTTTCTTCTTTCTTTATGTTGATTGGTGTGTTTGTATGTGTGAAGAAAGTGTCCTGTCCAGGGTTAAACCTGCCTCTCACCAAACTCCTTGGAGATAGGCATGTATATTATTGATCTAAAATTATTTTCTTAAGGCACTTATGGTTACATATTCTAGTGTTTTTGAGAATCTAAATATCTGAGATGTTAGGGTGCATGATGATCTCTTACGTTTCTCTGGTTTTATTTATTTTATTTTGAACTATCTGGACATGAAACAAGGAAACATGTAAGAGGGGTAGATATATTGGTTTCTGCAGCTTTAGAAAAAAAAAAAAAAAGAACTGCTCATACATGAACAGATTCAAGCCTTGCTATATTTGGGTCAGTATACAGAAATGGCAGATGAGAATCCCACTGCCTCTGAAGCTTTAACCTCAATTCCACATGACTTGAGCTGGTGTAAAAATAAAATTGGCAGATTACGGCGGTGTTGCTCTGTGTGTTCGCTAGTGCAGGTGATCGGATGCACGAGTGTGCCTGATACTGGAAAAACCGTGGAAATTATGTACATTACAGCATGGTTCATTAGTCCTTTGTATTTTCTTTATCAGCTTTTTGGCATGCTGATGAACAAACACCCACTCAACAGATATCCAGATATTTGGACATTAGTTCTTTTGTTAGAGCCGTTAGAAGCTGCAGGATAATAATGAACAGAAATTGCTTTGAATGGAATCCTTGACGATAAAACTAGACGCAAAACAACATTTCTTTATTCTGCCGTCTTGAAAAATACTTGAGTGAAAAATATTTTGATTCTAAATTGCTGAGTTTGTACTAAACGTGTCTAAAGTGTGGTTAGATGACATCTGTTATGAATTGATGCCACAGTCGATAACTACCAAGCTAAGTAGCTAGAGATGGACAGAGATACAAAAAATAAGTAGATAAAAACACTGTCCTTGACTATAAAAATTATATGCATTTATTTGGCTTATTGTACCAATTATTTATTACACGAATGTTGCCAAACACACATCACAATAGTTTTTGAAGAAGTCCAGCTAATATTAGAATATGGAACAGCCCTGAAATGAATCCTATTAAACATTATAATCTAGGCTAAGGTCTATGATGAAGCTAAAACTATGTTAGAAAAACGAACAGTTTTCCATAAGCTGGGAGCATGTTCTCGTCACCTACTTGCTAAAATGGATTTAACCAAAAACCAAAAGCAAAAATTGCACTAATGCCAACAATGAGTGCATGAAAACTTCTCATTGCCTCTGCAAATAGTTGCAATATTTAGATTACAAAAAAGACCTTATCAGTAACAACATTGTACTATTTATTTCTTAGCAGCACTTTAAAGGAGCATGGAAAAGATGCCGTTTTTTTCTTGCGGCAAATCAATACAAGTTTTAATTTTGTAAACTACATATAAGAAAACTACTAAAAAATCGTTTTGGATTTGCTATCGTAGTATTAAAGTTTATTTTTCTTCTGAAAACCGACATACATAAAAAACAACTACGTCTACAAGGGTTGAGTTCACCTCTCAGGCTTAAAATTACAGGATTTAAATTTAACAAGGGATTTAACGAAATTCCATGTAAATGTTTCACTTTTATGTCAAACAGCACGAAGTGAGATAAAAATGTTTTTAACACTTTTCTATTCACAGATCTACGCTATTGTTCTTTTAGAAATGGAAAGTTGAAAAAAAACAAAAAAACATTAACTAATGCATCAGCTTGAACTGTTCTGGCTGGCATTTCTCACATATTTTAGCACTGTCTGAGCTGCTGAATGGAGAATACGTCCCTGCAATGTGGGAGCTGACATCCATCTGTGTTTCGAAACTTGTCACTTCAGAAATTGTTTAGGAGATTTCAGCCAAGGACAGTCAGTTCGACGAGACAAAGAGTACATTTACCAGCGTGCTGTTCACCTGGAATCCTCAATATGACACACAAAAACATTTAATGTAGTGGTACTATATAAATGTGGGAGGCAAAGTGACTGTCGCTGCACAAGAGTAAGATAATGCCACACCTATAATTTGTAAAAAGATGTTTCTTCTTTTATAAAGATGATGCGCAGTGATATTAAAGGCTGAGCTATAGTACCTTGTAAAATATTGGCACGTTGCTAAAACGTAATTACCTTGATGCAATAGATCAATGCAAAAGAAAGAAAAAGAAAGATTAAACGAATGAATGTTTAAGATGACAAAAAATGAAAATGCATTAAGTCATTTTTATATTGACAGCCTTAAATAAAGTTAAGAGCAACCAGTTCATTTCAGAAGTCACCTAATTAGTAAAGACTGCACTTGTGTGGAGTAGACAAGAGGAATAATGAAGACCAATAGACAAGGCAGGGTTAGGTTATCGAACAATGTCAGAATCTTGCTCATTGCATAATCTAAAAATTGCGATTAGAACTAACGTTTATTTGTATTTTCCTGTTCCAAGGCTCGGAGTTCAAAACTCAAAGCTACAGAGAACTCTGTAACAACAGCAGGAATAATAAACAAATGTTATAGCAGAATGAAAACATTCACGTTCACCCTGTTGATGAGTGCATGTAAACATTTTGAAATTCCTATTTCATTCATTTTTTGACATAATGTAAAATAAGAAATACTTTCTCAAAGTTATGTGCTACTTTTTTGAAATCCCAAATCCAACCTATCGAAGTTTCTGGTTGTAACATGACAGAAGTTGGAAAGGCACTACAGTAGGGTTAGTTTTGTCAAACGTAACGCCGTTCAGCAAAACTTTCATTAGTAAGATGGAAGTAAAGCAATCAATTTCACAAACAATGCTTAATGAATATTTGAGCAGACTGTAGAACACATCGAAAACAGTCCAAACATATAACATCCCTTCTCTTCTCTATTCGCTTTCACTCATAAAAAGCGTGATGAGTTTCTAATTTTCTTACAAACAAAGTAGGGGATCCTCCTAATGAAACTTGTTTAATGACTGTTCAGGACTTTTAAGACAGTTCAACAAAAAAACAAAAAACAAAGAATCATTTCCTGTTCCAATCCTGCTTACGGATGTCTTGCCTTGCAAGCCTCAGTCAATTTAATGCAGGGTGTTTCCTGTTAGAAACTAGCTTCACCCTGAACGTTGCACAGAATGGTCGCTTTGCAGCTACAGTTAGTTATATATATAAATCCTCGCCCAATGTTTTCACTTCTAGTGTGTAGTTATGAAGGTTTCCCTACAGCATGCACTGTGAGGGTTTTCAAAGTGTTTACACACAAGAGAACAAGACAAAAAGAACATAAAGAATGAATTAGGTAATTTCCTAGCTGACCAACAGCTATTTTTGTGTCCTTGTCGTTGCTTAAGGATGTAATTACAGGCATTGTCGTTGTTTATCTTTTTATGCTCTAAATATCCAGATTTGTCTCCTTTTAACCAACCATTTATCTAGTTTCACCGTCATCCCATTTGATGTTTGAAATGACAATGAAATATTTGATTTGCCACAATCAAACACATTCAGAGCTGCAGAGATGCCGGTGTTTCTTCTCTCTGATTGCTGATTTTAAGTTCTGATAGCAGTATCATCAACTAAATATTTTCCAACAGCTCACTCCTCTGCTGCCTCATCAGTCCCTCCCTTTCACTTTTTTTTTTTACACTGCAGCTGCTGAGGGGAAGATTGTTCTCTATATGTAGGTGCTGATGAAATTTTGAGGGTGAGTGCTGAATTATTTAAGGGGAGGATTATGAAAGCAGCTTTTGTAGTGCGTTGCTAGCGGGTACAAATCAATATGAGTCTTCCACAACCCCCTATAGCCAGCATGAGCATCTGCCCCCCCCCTCTTTTCCTTTTCCCCTCTTCTTGAAAGCACAGACCCTCTGGACAGAAGTCCAAACACATGGCCCGGGGACACAGCAGTCTGAGTAGCCAGATGTTCGAGGCATGATGAAATACGGGGCATGTGAAAACCGACAGGAAAGCGTTGGGGTTGTTTATCAGTGTGTGCAGAGAGGGTCTAGGGTTAGACTGACCACAGAAACAGATGGCAGGTGGGAAAAAACCCCCACAAAAATCTGAAGGGGCTCACAGTCCAAGTCGGACGGTGAGAAAACCGACAGCAAACCGTTCACAGTGAAGATGTAGAGCAAGCATGTGCTGAATGTTACATTACTGTGGGTCTCAGTGTCACTCTTAGCAATGTACTAGTTACATAACGGCTCCCTTCCATGAAGATTTGATTGCACAGGCTTGAGTTTTGCAGCGGCAAAGCTCGGGGGCCTTTTGAAAGCTGAATTATAGCTGCGCTGCAGAATTCATTTTGTTTTACTCGATTGTCTCACAGTGAGTCGACATGCACTTTAGTTCCTTATGCACATTAGTGTAGACCTTGCTGTCTTTTTTGGGTAATCTATGTAGGCAGAAACGACAATGCCTTTTTTTTTTTTCAACCAAAGACAAAAGGTCACAGCAAAATTAGGGTATGTTTATACAGTCTTGAATTCCTAGTTAGAAGTTATTTTAAACACTGATCAATTTACATAGGAATAATGAGTTTTAAACCTGTTTTAAGTAGTACCAGTCACAACTGTATAAATTTACTCTAAGCAATGCTAAAGAAGTTTCAGTTTTGGTACATTTTTGCGGCTAGTGTGGACAAAACCGGTAGTGATTTGCCTGAAAGACGACTGCATTTCTTCTAAGTACCAGCGCATAGCGTCTTAAAATCCTGGTCTCCCGGTCGCCTGCAGTTGGATTGAAGTACATTTCAGTACTATCTGAATATCCATAAGGTAATGAATCTAATCGTGGCAAAACAATGTCATATGATAATGTTGAAAATAAGAAACTGAGGAAGTAAGGTATGTCGTAAAGCACTCAGCACATTTGTAGTTGTTTTGTGTCGCAGGGTTCCTGCCACCCTCCTCAAAGTTGCTTAGTGCCAAAGCGATACGGACTCCCTCAGGCCATGACAGTGGTGTCATTTAACGTGCTGTAAGTTGATGTGCAATCACAAAAGTTATGAAATTATTTTATGAAGTTTGAAAAGTTACTTGGTGTTGCTTTAAAGACAAGGTTGCTTTTTTTTTCTGACAATGACTTTAGGCTAATATATAAATTTTAACCCGTCTAATAGATGTTTTAACCATGATGCCAATAAATGACGATTGTGCTGTATACTGATAGACATTTATGTGTAATTTTGTATTACATCCCCCAATAAGACAAAGCAACACAAATAAAAAAATAGTTGTAACAATACATATACTTTTAAATTGTTTACAATTTCTTCATGAATAATGTTTAACCGATTAGATAGGATAACTGTAAGCCTCTTTATGTCCTGTAAGAGTCAACTAACACTGTAATGCTTCATTAAACAATTCAGAAATTCTGTACAGACGTAAAAAGATTTTAATACAATAATGAAAAATTTAGACCAAAAATCTGTCTTTATGCTGCTATAGCCTCTTGACCAAGTCACACAAGTTGTGTCAAGAGTTTTTCTATGACACACTGGATCCCACCAAAGGGTCAGAGCTGTTATGTAATCAAATAGTCACATGAGTGCTGGTCTGAATGAACAAGCTTAACCATGGTTTTCACCCCCCCCCCCCCATACTTCTGAGCTCCTTCTGTGGATAAGTGACTGTTTATTTACACACTTTTCTGTTTACCTACATCAAACCCTGTATGACAGACTTAGATTATGTTATGTTTGTGTCCCAGATGAAGCTATTTGAGGAATTCCTTCTAAAATCAATTTATTACTTTTCTCTTATATAAAACGTACTCACAGTTAGATCAGTGCTTCTGTGCTTTTTTGGGGGTTTGCACATGTTCTCTGAATTGGCACTATATAAAAAAAGTAATCACATTCAAAATAAAAAGGAAACCAATTAATGAGGACTAATGCAAATGAACGCCATGGATTCCAGCATACCTTTACGTTTGCATGATCCCAAACATTTGTCTCTCCCAACTACCTTCTGTCTTGATTCAAGCTTCAGGCTGTAATTCCTCAGGAGGCTGACAGATAAAATCATAGAGGGCTAAATATAATGGTGCTATAAATGAGCGGCTCCCATTGAGAATGATTGAGAAGTGAGGTTGATCAGCAGCTCAGGACGCTAGGCGAGCTGAATTCATTGCTGGTCTTCGCTTTTAAAGCAACACGTCCGCATTTTCTTGTACAAAACTAACACACTGATGCAGCACTATCTCTACCTCTGCAGCGTTCTGCAAACTATAAAGCCTGTCTGGCGCATTACATGGAAGCTGATTTCTTAAGGCATCGTTCATCCACTGACCGACTGAACGTGCACGTGTGTTAAGTCCGAGTCCGTATTTGCACTTGAGTCTGTGCGGTGGAGCCGCTACATGACTGTTTTATTATTCATACTCGTGTGGATCCTCTTTCGGTGCAGGTACACCTGACAGACAAGCACGTCGAAGATCTTTGACCAATAAACAGAAAGCACTCCTTAACAAATCCATTTGTGTCGGAGCGTCGCAAAAATAGTTCTCTTTTTCCTGTTTAAATCATCCACATGACCTCTTTCCTTGTCAATGCAAATAAATTGTCAGAGACACAGCTGGTCAGTTTTATTGCTCTAATGCGCTTTTTAATGGCCATCCTCCACCCTCTTCATGTTGATGTCATACCCATTAGGTCGTACCTTTGGGCTTTTTGTAGTAGAGGCTCGAGCGCCGAACTCCAAGCTAAGAGTCCTTAACCTACCGTCCATTGATAGACTCGCGGTTTTTGCCGGCCTGACAGATGCGGTTACCAGGGCAATCCTGCTCGGCCTCCGCACACGCAGCCATGACTATCAACTCCCCAGTGAGAGAGTGAACTGCGTGAACTGTTTGCCAGATGGTAACAGCTCTCTCTTACCTGAGTTTTTAGCTTTACACACAAATATCTCAACTACTTAGACTGCTAATGCATGTTATTAGCTCAGCTGGCCTGAGACTACATCTGGGTCTGTTGCCACAGATATTAAGGCTCCCAGGCTAATGTGAGGAGATAAGATTTCCCATCTGATCAGCATCAGAGTCATAACTCACCGGGTTTCCTCTAGTCTCATTGTCTATTGTAACGACAGCATCATCAATTACCCCAGGAGCTGACCCCATTCTGACCAGGTATTCAACAGAGAAGTGTCATCAACACCCTGGAATCCGCTCTGACTCGTCTCTTCCTCTTCATGAATAGAGAATGAGGCTGAAGAATAGCCCAAGCAAACATCTTGTTGCCATGCAAAATAAGAAAAGCGTAAAATATGTGAAAATTTTTGGTAACAATTTTTGCTACATGTGGAGCAACAATAATTGACATAAAAGTAACAATCTCGGAGGGACAACAGGAAGCAGGTGGGATTAAAGAGAAGCTGAGTTGTGCATTTTACTCTTAAGTGGTTTATAAGACTACACACAGTAATAATGCGTGTTTTTTTTTTTTCTCAGCTGGAAGCTACCAGGAGCTCCCCTGTGTGCTGAGCTACATGCCGCTGATTCTAGGAGTGAAAATTAAACTTTTATAAAGCTCAGTGTTACCCAAGTAGCAGACCCTTGCCATCTAGGTAAAAACAGAAAAAAACAGCAACAAACAAACTGATGTACCAGGACCTGGAAACTGAAAACCAGCAAGGTCAAGGAGAGATTCCTACACAAAGATTCCTAAAAACAAGCTCTTTATGTTTTCATGACTTTCTGTACAACAAAAATAATTTTAAGAAATTTCTAAAACATAGTGAAGCAGTGTTAAAAGAGTAAGACAGAAAAAAGTGATCTTTTAATGCTTTGCCCTTGCTGCAGTGTTGTGGGCCAAGTGCACTAACTTTAAAGATGCGGTTGGGCACCCAACTTTTACAAACACCATGCTCCAGTTTTACTTTGAGATAACGGTTTGTGCGGTGCGCTGAACCTGCAATGCTCCGCTGACACTCGTGTTCAACATCCAAGGCCTGATACTGAGTGGACGCTTGGCTCACTAATGAGATTTGAGACGTAATGTACGCAAATGGGCAAGGAAGAATCACTCAGGAAACGACGGAAGGAGAGAAAGTGATAGGGAAGCTGGTGAAGGAACAGAAAAAGAGAATAGGGAAGGTTACTCTGATAAACATGTGTGACAAACTGTTCCAGGAATGGGGCAATAGCTTTAATCCATCACCAGATCATCGGGGTGCATGAATAATGAATCCGCTTGGTGGTTCAAATTTGACGGATGAATTAGGTCGAACGGGTCAAACCAGCAGCGCATGACTGCTTTTAATCAATACTCAGGAGTAAAGCGCCCAAGATTGTTACAAATAGAAGTTTAACCTAAAAACTGTTTAGTAGGGTTTAATTTTCAAATAATCAAACTGTAATTATCCAAATTAAGAGTAAACAAATACGCTTTTCTAACTATTTTAACATTGTCCTGTCTTATCACAAACCACTGCAATACCATTCATCTTTCAAGTATCTTCCATGAAATTGGGGTTGACGCACTTTTATCATGGGTAATGCATGCCTGTGGGTGTATGAGTGACTTTGCTTTCTCCTTTAGCTGGCTTTGCCCCCATATATTAAGAGAGTTGTGAGCGTCCATTTGTTTGCTCAGTGGTAGAGTGAACCAAAAAGCCTGTCTTCTCAAATCTAAACTGGTGTTTGACACGAATCGTTGCAACCAGCAGATGGCCGTCAAAGACACACTGAGAGCGAGAACGTGATTGACGTGAGGTCGGTGGGGCATGATGGGAAGTAAGAGACAGCGGAGGCACAGGTTTCCCACCCCTCCTTCTGTCCATCCAGAAAATCACAGCCAGTCATTAGCCAGGCTCCAGCTGTTACGTATTAGCCTATAGGTTATTACAACTGCTCTTTTACATGTTCCTACAAATGAAAACACATGAAGGCAAACGGGGAACATGTTGCTACGAGCAATGGTGTTTATTTTCGCATTATTGCCACCTCGGTTGAGCTCAGCCTTCTGTTCCCGGTGTACAATAATAGGTTAACAACAATGGATCAAGATGCAAAAGAAGAGTTTAATTTTATTTCTATAATAAACTACGACGTTTTAGAACTGCTTTAATTTTTGTTGCATAGATTTCAGAGACAATCCTTATAGATTTCATTCCATATTAAAAGAAATTGCAGGTTGCACATTTAAGGTGCCCTGTTAGGTTGTGTTCAAGTGACTGTAAAGGCCATTCTAGATTAGATAACTTATTTCGATATGGGCGAACAAGTTTGAGATGATTTGAGCTCTTTGATGAGCTGAATTACCCTGCTACAGGTAGTGATCAGAGGATGCGTTTACTGTGGTCAAAAAAGAATGAATAGGACCAGTAACAAAACTTGGGCATGGTGTGGTGTTTAGGAAACACTCTAATTGTATGAAGATATTCAAAGTGACCTTCGAAAAAAACAGACAAAAAAACCCCCACAGCTTTACTTTACAACCATCAACATCAAGTTTTGATACAAAGCAGGACATCGCATTTGCTTCTCCTCCGTTAAGATAGATTTTGACCATATCCTCTGAATGCTGCAGTTCTAGACAAACTTCATCAAACCAGTCAATCTTTTTTTCTAATTCTGTTATTTATGCTAGTGCCGTTTTGAAGACAAACCAGATGTTATTGATTATTGAATCAGAGTTAAACAATAATTTGACCAACTTCAATAAGTAAAGTATGTGTTACTTATTTTACAGGAATTCTTTAAATATCAGTAAATACAATACAAGTCTTTTGTTGAAAACAATATATTTTTACCCTACAGGTCTTTGCCCACTGAAAATATTTATTTAAAAAATAAATGGTTATTTGGTTCTAAGGTCAGCATTACAGGATATTACAGCTGCAGTACATTATACATTTATTTAATGGTCAATTTCCCTTAACAGCTGTGTTAAAATACATTTACTGTTTCATTTTTCGTGAAAGGTAAATCGAGCAGTGGATCCTACAGTATATACAATGGCAGAAGGATGTTGCTCTCACTTAAATCAAATCTTCTTTCTCCTCAAACAAAATCTGGAACAAAATCCTGTTGTACTAGGAGAAGGAAATAAGTTGATGACCTATAGATGAAAAAAAGTGCTTTTAGATTGTTAGCCTGTCTAGTTACTTTATTTTGACAATAATTACTAAAAACTGTAGCGAGACAGTAAAGAAGAGCCGCCTGAAGAGGTTGGATCTAGGTTGCATCTAACAATTTTTTTAAAGATATGTATATAGTGAGTGTAGATCCACTTTTTGTTGTAACTATGCTGTTTATTCCTACAAGCAGGTGCAGTCGCTAAAATTTGTGCTAACTCATGTTTTCAAAAAATAACTGTAGATTAGAAAGCGAGGACGTTACCCCGTACTGCCAAAGACTCTCAATTAGATTAAGGTCTCGACCATTATAAGGAGTCAGTATGCTTTTATCTAAACTAGTGGTCTGAAAACCTGCAGCTCTGAAGCTGCCAATTGGTCTTTGGATCTTCTTCAATGGCTTTTAATAGCTTTAGCCAAAATTAATAAAAAATTAAGTAACGCTTCTGAATGTAGAGATAATCCTACATTCAGGTTTTAGTGGTTTTTGGGTATTTTTTAATGAAGCAGTTAAATTTGATTTCCGCTAAAGAATGACACTAAAATACTCAATTAGATTTTAGCTCTATTTATTGTCTCTTATTTTGTGTGTTTTTTTTGTAATCTTACAGAGGATGTACACATCCTGTTTTAGGTGAAGGTTATATTGTTTTATTTATTTAAAAAAAATCAGAATAAATCTTTAATGTTGTTGTTCCTTAAAAATTACCAATTCCCTAAGCAAAATTTGTATTAAAAAATAACATGTGGTTATCTAAACAAGTTTATTTAGATGAAGTGAGGGCATTACTTCTCTTTAGATTGCCATGGTTGCAGAGCCCTGTTCTAAAGCAAACCATTATAAATGTGGCTGTATATTTAGGGTCATAGCCCTGCTGAAAAAGGTAATTTCTGCTCCAGTTCTGAATAAAATTTTGCGGAATTTGTGGAAGCGTTGACACAGGGTAATTACTTATCACAAACTAAGCTTTGTAGAAGTGTTTCTAACTGTCAGATTTATACTGCATCACAAAAGGATGAAAAAAATGTTGATTATTTGGAGAAAAAATGATAATTATGGGATTTTAGGTAGGCTCTGTATGATAATTCAAGGACCAATTAAGAAAAAGTGCATGTTCTCTGCTGTGCTGCTTTGTTTGATCACAACTTGGCCATTACACTTCTCTGTTTTGTATTGCTTCCAAAAGCAATTTTTTTCACACAACTCATTCTTTAAACTATTGTTAGAAAGATCTTAAGATGCTTACTTGAAAATGAACACATACTTTGAAACACATTTGTCAAAGTCAAAGCCTAATCTGTCTGCTATACCTACTGTATGTAGCCTTGTGTACCTTTTGTGGCTCATTAGACCCTAGAGGCCCAAATAAAAAGAAGATAAGATTTTGTGCTAAAATACTATTTTATCAGTTCAATATGAATATTTTTACCTGTGTACCACCAAATCATATTAATGTAAAAAGAAATTTCAGAAATTCTGGACCTTGATATAGATCAAAATAAAAACAAGTTTGACAGACCTGCTATAAAATACCAAAATATAGGACTTCTTAAACCATATCTGCGTTTGTTGTTTTATCATAAGTAACATAATTTTTTTTAAATAAAAGATTGTATGTTCTGAAAGTAAGAAAAACAACAAAGCACCATTATAAATGGCTGCCAGAGAGAGTCAATAAGAGGCCGAATAACAGCCTAATCAGGTTCACCAAAGTGAAACTGTAAGGAAATCCTCGTTCGTTGTTTGGATTTCCTGGCCTCAGATGGTTTGATTTATTTCAAGACCTATCCAGAGAGCAGCCAGATTGCACGGAAAGTTGTGCATTGATGCATGTAATCTCAGCTTTCATGCAGCTCAGTTTTCGATTAAAAGAATGTGATAAAGGCAAGGAACCACAAAGGCAAACGAAAGAACAAAAGCCCACACTTTATGGACATTACTCTTGTGTCCACCGTGATATCATGCTCAGAATTGTTCTTTGTCTTCTTAATAACAGTGAAATTAAGCTTGTTTGGCTGCAGAAAGGTTGAACAAACAACCGAGCAGATTGAATTACCAAAGCCAGCCTGTAGTTCCTTAAAAAAAGGGGAGCTCCAGGTTTTTCTCTTCATCACAAAGGACTCAGTTTTCATTGTTTGTAAGAAAGCATTTAAATTCCCAAATGTGGGCCTTGCTGGATTAGTGAATTTTTACAATCCCTGCATGACAGAGCAAATCCTTCATGCCCTGACAGGAATGGGCTGATTCAGGAGAAAAAAAATGGGACCTGTCTTTAACGATCACGGAGGAACGTACTAACATGAGACAGACAGAAAAAAGCAGGTCTGGGGTATTTCACTTCACAAATTTGAAATAGGAGGATCTGTGTAAACTAGAATATCATCAAAATGTTATTTAATTCATGTTAAATGTATGTAATATAATATCAAAAAGTATGACAGAAACAACAATGTATTACACTGATTTTCATACTGTGTATGAAATCTTTAATTACTGCTAGCACTGATGAGTTGGGTTTTAATCATTGAATAGCAGCGTTCTCCTTTTACATTTGCCTTTTACATTTATGCATTTAGCAGATGCTTTTATGCAAAACAACTTACAAAAAGAGGGTTTAACATTAAACTACGACACAATTTACTAAATTACCTGCAATATGCTAGGAGAGGAGTTAGCATCAATGATGACACTCATTTACAGCATTTAGGTAAACACAGAATGCCCAAGTACCATACATTGAGTGCTAAATCATATCAGGGGGTGTAATAAGTGCATTTAGATCTTTCAGTGGAAGAGATACTCTCGGTAGAGCTTTGTCTTCAAGGATTTCTTGAATGTGGAAAGAGAATCTGAGGCTCTGATAGTGCATGTAAGGTCGTTCCACCAGTGTGGAACCGCAAATGAGAAGAGTTTAGATTGACCTGCCCGGGGCTTTGATCGCGTTAGTTGGCGCGCCTTGGAGCAACAGAGCGGGCGGGCAGAGACGTAAGGCTTTAAGAGGATGTTGAGGTAGATGGGCACCGACCCATCAAACACTCTGTATGCCAGCATTAGTGATTTGAGTTTGATGTGTGCCCCTAAGGGAAGCCAATAGAGTTCAGTGAAAAGGGGTGTGACATGCGCTCGCTTTGGCTGGTTGAAAACAAAGCGTGCTGCAGCATTCTGGATCATCTGTAGCGATCTCACAGCACAGGCTGGAAGACCTGTTAGGAGGGCGTTGCTTTAGTCAAGGTGGGAAATGACTAAGGTCTGAACTAGTAGCTGTGTCGCATGTTGAGATAGATATGGCCTAATCTTCCTGATGTTGAATACAGAGAAGACACGATCTCACTCAAAACTTTGTCGGTCCTTTTTTGGCATGAATTACTGTGTTAGTGCGCCATAGATGAGATCAGCCTGTGGCTCATCTCAGGTGTTCAGAAGGCCCAGGATAAATTAAAAGGCCCCTTGAGCCAATCTGCATTGCTGGGTCACATCGCCCTCCTTTAAAGTACCTTACAGGTTCTGTATAGCTGATGTCCTGGTTATGCCTGAGCAGTGAAACTCTGACTTCAGCAATAAGTTTCCACCAAACTCTTCATTGGACTTTGATTTACATTCCTCTTGTTTGTGCTTATTGTCTCTTACACTTTTGCCTTCTGCTAAACTTTCCTCTAAAAATGTCCGGCTAAATTATGTTTCAGCACAGAAATCTGTAAACACTTTTTATATTTTTTAAATATGCTTAATAAATCCTACCATAAATAAGGTGTCATTTAATAATTGAGGTATAAAATGGCCTTGGCATACTATTTGTGTATTCCAGAAAATAATTTTGTTTGTTGTTCGGATATTATATAAGAATCTTCTGAGAAACACTATTTTTGGTTTTATTAGCTATAAGCTATAAAAATAAGACATGACTAAAATAAAAAAAAACACAAAATGTGTGATATGCTGTGTAGCGGATCTCTATTAGCTTACTTTAATGTAATCATAGGGGAGTCTTTAACCTGATATCTACACAATTTAAATGCTTCCTCAAGACTTTCCACTGCTGATGAACAGAGCAAAAAAGCATTAAGTATATCTTCGTGATCTGGGCCATCTATTACACACTAATTATAGAGGTTACTAATTACCAAATCACTCCCACCTTAATAACTACTGCCCGGTGGCCTTAAATCACAGATTGTCCTCAGACTTTAAGCTGGAACGGTTAGCAAAAAAAACAAAAAACAATTACTGTATGAATTCTCATTTTCCGCAACCAGATTCTAGTTTTATTTTTTGTGTCGATGCACTTTAAAGCAGGCCATGACTTTAGATTTCCCCTTTTGCTCATTTTCGGTTTGCTTTTTACATGAAAACATGAAAATGTTTTAGATGATCAAACATGTTAATATTAGATCATCTGAGTTATACCAAATGTAATTATAACACAATGGTGCCTATCCTAGTCAACCTATTAAATATTAAACATGTTATTTTCCCTAAACCTAATAACTGGTTGTGCCACCTGCCACCAAAGATATGTGTTGTCCAAAAGAGGAGGCAATTTGATCCACTCTTTTTTTGGCTCAGACTACCAAAACATTATATCTACTTTTAGTCAGTATTTGAAGGACTTGCCAATTTTCTTTAAATTATTGTCGTTCTTTGTAACAAAAATGCCTTTACGTTAACCAACAGATGTTAGAGAATTATCATTGGCAACTCCACCTTCCCCTAATCGTCATCTTCATCAAGATTTAGCTTGTTCTGCATACAAGTCAAGCCTTTGTGCTTGTTCTCTGACCCCCTGGATGAGATGTTCAAGTGCTCTTGGAACAATTTTGATTGCATCATTTGTAAGCATAGTTTGAAATGACGTGATTTGGCCAACTTTGTTTTGTTTTATAATTTGTTCCATGATGTGAAATATTTAACACAGAACTACGAGCCTTATACTACACTTAACAGAAGGCTGTCACTATGACTTTATTTCAAGCTAAAATAATAATTTATCAAGTTGATATTCCTGATACTGTCTAAAACTGAATGATTTTTAATGAAACCTGAGGAATCACATTCAAGAAACAGTTTATTCAAAAGGACGTAAATACATGTTAAGAAATGTTCCGTTAATTCATGATTAGTTATACCCTTAAAAGTGTGTTGCATTGTGTATCTCAGACTCCTTACGTGTCTTTTCATGTTAGCAGAAGAACAAGATACATCTTTAAAGTAGGTCACAGCTTCCAGCAAAAAATATTTATTTTTATTTTTTACTATTACTTCACCAGCAGATTAATAACAAAGCATGCAATGCAATCTGTGAGTTGAGACTAATAAAATAATCTTATCCAGTTGCGAAAACAGTTAAGTTCAAGCCATGTCTCATTGGATGTTTATTATGCCATAAGATCTTGTTAAACTTTCTTCGCTTTCCTGCTTAAGACACGAAAACATTGGAAAATGGAAAGAAATAGTTGGTTTAACTTGCACCACTGCAAAACATCTACCGGCAAAACACCGACCTGAGATCTAGATGGACCAGCAGGGGTCTGGCAGCTGCACCCATCACCCAGACGGTGAAGCCAATCAGAAGTAGGGTGGTGGTGAGGATGGTGCGCCGGGCTTCTGTTGAGGTGTCTCTTACGGCCAGGCTAAAAGAAATAGCCCCTCTTAAACCTGTATACAGATAGCAAATAAATGGGTTCATGAGATCTGTCAAACTATCAGACCATTATCTAACAACAAATTGCTTATAAAAGGCAGCAGAACACCATCTAGACGATAACACTATAGAAGGTAAACGGATTATACCTATCATTGTCACCATGCTTGTGTGATACAGAGCTTAATAGCAAAGAAAAGTATCATAGGAATTTCTTGACCATGACAAAAAATGCGAAGGTGTTTATTGGTTTTTATGATGAATAAAGTAGGTCAGGGAAACAAACAAAGGATGGCATATCATCAAATTTTTTCACTTCAGTCTTTAAACAATAAAACATTTTAAATTTTGCCTTTAAATACAGTCATAAAATGATGATGGCTAAAATACAAGTACCATACCAAGGTATGAGTGAAAAATAAAAACAAAAGTATGATTCTCTATACATCTGTACAAGCAGAACTGCCCTCAGGAGCTAAAGTAGTGAAATATTAAAGGCCTTAAGTAGGTGCTGGCATTTGTGCCTGTCAAACTAACTTCATAAAGACATTCTTTTACGCTTCCTCCACAAAGGACACCTTCCCTCATCATCCTCACATACAATGTTAGCTGCAGGCTCAATAGGATGTTATAAATCAGAGAGGGGAAGTTTTCCTTTTTTTTACAAAACTTGCTGAAATAAGATAACAAATCCAACACTTATCACTCCAGCAGTCCCAAAGGAAGCAACGCTGAAAGCCCAAAATGAGCTGGAAGTTACTGACAACTGTACCTGCAAACACCATGAAGTGTTGGAAGGTGCGAGGAATCTTCCTTGTTCGACCCAGGTTTATCAGGACAGACAAAGGGTAGATGTTGCATGCTCTTGAAATAAAGACGGATAACTGAAGGAATTGAGTATGGTTAAGGAAAAATAGAGATACACATCTGTGAAAAAAAGAAAATATTGTTGCTAAATACAAAAAAGGAAACCAGATCCATTACATCATTACTTCACTAAAATGAAGTGGTGTTGGTATATTTAATCTACTTCACAATGTCACATGTCAACAATATTTTGTTAAAACATTTGACCCAAGTTTGAATTGATATCTTTCTTTCGTTTTTCCGATAAAAATCAAATTTTTGTGCGTACTTGTTAAAAATAACTTTGTCTAAAAACACTGTTTACTAAGGTTAAAAAATGTACTCTATATCGCTCTCTAGGCACGGAAAACTTTTATAAACGTCCATTGCTGATAGGGGGTTAAAAAGAAATCTTGCTGTTCATAGTCAAATCTGTTTACAAAGTGGATTTGACTGATTTTGACTAATGCAATGCTATTGGAAGTGGTATGAGGGAGATTTTATTTCAGTTTATATTAAAAACTATTATGCTTAAGGGCTTTGTAGGCCACTGACAGATGAATTCACAACACAGATATATTTAAAGTTTCTGATTTCTTGTGTAAGATTATCAAAAGCTGCCAATTTAAATTACACTGTAAGCAACCATAACCACTGTAGGAATTTTCCGTTTTCCCGTTGTTCAGGAAGAAGACGGGTTCTGTCACAGATGGATGTGCTGGGTTAGGTTAGATGCGCAAAACGGCAAAAGTTTGTGTTTATTCTTTTGAGACAATAAACGGGGGAAAGGCTTCCAAATCTCAAAACAACATCCCAACAAAAACTAAAATAAAGCTGTGATGAAAGCATTATGTTGTTGATGTAATTCGTTGCACACAGGAATAATGCACCCTATAAAATAAAGTTTAAAAGGGAAAAAAGACAATGCATTTGACCTCTTCAATCTAAAGAAAGCAATTAAAACTCTCTAAAGCAGGGATGCCAGCGCCTTTCGAGCTGATGATAGGTGGGCAATTATCAGGGACATGCCTGCCATTTTGAACACACTTAATGTCTTTTATCACTTATTTGGAAAATGCACCAGTCACCCTCTGTTAAAATGTCCTCATGTTGATTGAACCAGAGGCTTTCTGGTTACTTTCTGGCAATCTGTATGACGACAGGGCCAAAGAGAGCCAAACACATTTTCAAACCGTCTTTAATCTTTGATGCATGAGAGTCATTTATGCTGACAGATAACCTTGTTTTAGATTCATGGGGGGAATAGATTTTAGTGTTTCTCAAGGGAAATTCAAATATGATGCAAAAAAATAAATAAATAATCCCAAGGGATGTAAATCTGACAGAGCTATTACTAACACTGAGTTCCCCCGCATCCTGCAGTCAATATTAAATCTCATGAACCCTATGGAATTTCAAAAGCAATATCCTGCCCGCCAAAAGCCGCCATGTCTCTCTCACAAAGGCCTCTGAGCTATTTGAATAAAGGTAATTAAGTACTTTCATCTCAGCTCCATTTCCAATAAACCCAATCTCCATTGTCACCAGCTAAGGCTAAGGCTGGAGGCCACAGCGATTAAAATCTACTAAATAGCCAAAGACCGGTTAACATGGGGTGAATGACTTGGGTTATTTCATTTTTATAGACAGGTTTATGGCCCTGCAAGATGACTCTAACCTCCACTTCTTCCTGTTTGTATAACTTCCACTGGGAGCAAGTGATGAGATCATAAGGATAGGACATTAGGATATCATAATGCGGCACAGTTGAACTAAAGTCATGTGTTTTTCTCCACTAGTAGCCACTCAGACAAAACAGGATTACTGGAAAAAGGAATCTGAGCTGGACGATGAACTGTAGTAAATATTGCTTGCAGTCTGAGGAGTGGGCTGTGAAAGAAAAGGTTCTTCAACCTCAGCAACTTTAGTTTTTTTCTGACAGGCCATCATCCCTTAAAATGTCTATTTCCTGGTGTTTTCTAAAAAAATATCCAGCCACAGTTTAAGAGGTTTTGTTTTTAAAAAAGGAGTAGTTATAAAACTTTCAGTTTTGGAATCAACCTACATTAAGAGAAGCACAACAACAAAATATAGTTTAAACCTAAGGTTCATTATTCTACACTGATTACACAATTAGTTATTTACGGCTTACGGAAAACTTCTTGTTCTATTTGTTAAAACAGAAACATGTTGATTGCTATTTTTCCCCCTCGAATGTTGTTATATTGTGATCCCATTGGTTTCCTGCGCAATCAAGTTCTTGTTTTCTGAACCGTATGTTTTCCTTGAACCAACAGCGACTGCTTCCGTGACACAGCGATTTCAAAAAACCTAAAACTGTTCCTTGGTATTCACTGTTTGAAAAATGTGTTTGATTTTATTTACATATTAATGCTCATTCTTCTCTCCTTTTCATTGTTTGCAAATCACCGGAGTGAGGAAGTTGGGAATTGATTTCCTAAGAAATCAAATATCTAGTTGCTTTGTTGGGTGCCGGACCTTGCTTAGCTCGTTATACAGTTTCACAAAGAGATAAATCTGAACTTCCATCTAAAATCAACAATTGCTTTCTAATGTAAGAGTTGTGTTCACGCTGTGCAAAGACGGAGGATAGGGCCATTTCGAGGCAAATCCATCAGGTTTGGCTGGGACATACTCTAAAGTCTTGATGAACCAGGCTAACAAAGTACTAAATCTAAATCTGGTGAGCAGAAGGAAGTAAAAAAAAAAAAAAAAAGAAGTCTCCCAGTATTTAGTAGCTATTACAACCTTTTCTAGAAATAGTGTTTCACCATATTGTATTAAAGTACATATATCATTGAATTCTTACAATGCAATTATGACCAACCTGCAGCTAAATTAACTTTTTCTTCAAATGACAAAAATCCCTTTTTCCTTTATGTTTATGAAACAACATTGCACAATTTTTAGGTTTACTACAGATATCCACAGCAAATACATGTCAAGCGAACAGATATTTCTATTCCACTGAGCTTTACTTGCAAAACTTTAAACCTGCTGGTGATATGGAAATCCGTCATAACAAATGAATTAAATTTGTATGCATGGGTTTTTTTTTGTTTTTTTTTTACTGAAGTAATGCATGGAGTGAATTTGCAAAATCAAAGCAAAGAGAGACAGCAGAATGCCATCTGTGCAATCAACAAATTCATTTCAAGGCAGCTTAAGATTTGCATTATTCTGCATTTGAAAAGCTTCTGGAACAATAATGATGCCAAATTGAAAAACAGAAAAAGGTCCAGTTACTGAAAGTTAGGAAGACTGAGTGAAATCTGTCTGAGATCCAGGGGCTGTAAAACAGGGGGTTGAAATGTCTCTGACGTCTTGCAGAAAAGGATACAAATGCTCCAAAGATGAAGAGAGCTCTGAAGGCATGGTGACGAAATGTAAACCATATATATCCCATGTAGCTGAAGATGAAAATCTCCCCGAGGAAGTTGACAATTTCAAAGAGCTGCAAATTATGAAAACGGATTAAAAGAGTCTTGAGAGAGGGTCAGAAAGATGAGTGTAGTTATGAGGGAATGTGTGAATCTGTTTCAAAGTGGGGTTATGGCCCTGTTTTCCTTATAAACTTGCTTGGAGTGCAAAACCTGGACATGTTGACATGTCCTTTAATAGTAGACTATATTTCATACAGTAGAAAATCCTACATCTAAACCCCTTTACGTTGCTACAGTTGTGTCTCTAATTGCATCAGAAAGCTCTATTAATCTTGCCATGGAGGTAAATTTGCTTTCAACAACAGACAGGAACACACCAAACTAAATGTCAGAGGTTAACACAGGGCAAGCCTGCTTTAAAACGTGGAGTGAAGATGTTTTTATCATCAACGCCGAATGTGAAGGCACCGTGTAAAATTTGTGATTTTAAGAGGAAACTGTTTATTAATACTAAATAAATGTAACAAAAACCTTTTGTTAAACCTTTTTTCGACTAAGGCTTCAAGACTTTTTATCCATGTAGATTAGAAAATTCATTGTAAACATGTTGTCCCCATCTTTGTGTAAAAAAATACAATGAAACCATATTAAAAAGTCTTTCCACAGTAGAAAAGTGTTTTAGATATGTCATTAAAATCCCAAGAGTAATGTGAGATTTTGACTATAACTGAATGTAAATCCTAGACGAAAATTTAGGCTTTTTGTACAATTTTTTGTACTTTTTGTCCAACTAATATTTTAAGAAAGCCTGCCTGAAATTCATTACTGTCTCTGTGGCGCACAAAGCAACATTCATAACAGCCCTCTGCAGCTATTGTGTGTTTTTAATGTCAGCTAAAATCTTTGTTTCACACTATTGCGCTTTATAAAATCCTTTCTAAAATAGATCCTCTGAACTCCTTTTGTTTTAGTGGTCATTGAGATTAAACTATATGCCCCGATGTGTTTTAGACGTGAGTCAAAGTTTGAGCCTGGATTTAACTCCCTCCATAGGTTAACTGTGGGCCTGACAGGGAAGGACTCTTCACAAAATAAGCTGAGATTTCTACAAATGCGACAAATTCAGCTTTGACGTTATTCCCTTTGAGGAAGCAGCTGCAGAAATCAACTGCCTAAGGGGATGATGCTTTTTTGGATTTAACATTTAACGGTCGAGGCGTTTTAGTCGATTATCTTTTTTTTTTTGGTCTACATTCAAAGACTTTAATGCAAATATGTGGGTTGCTGAAAAAATAGAAAAAGACTGCTGGTTTTGCTTTTTGATGCTTCCCAATAGAAAAATCTTACAGCTTCTGTTAAAAACAAACAAATTTTCCAAGCCCTTCCTTCAAAAAGTCTTTAATTAATGTTATTGAAATCATTATAACGCACACAGACTTTATTAGTTACAAATTATTTTTATTAAATAAAATCAGCTTTGGTTTAAAGCTTATATGAAACGCTTTCATTCTAAATTAGCCAGCAATGCAGCAGAGAAAAAGAAAATATGTCCGTCGAGTTATTCAAATGGTCTCTTTGTACCTTTTTATTTCAGCTGGAGCTTCATGTATAAAGCATGAAATAATGGATACAGGCATGCTGCCAAGTAAACACACTGTTCGATTCAAATCTAATTTGTAGGCGAGGTCTTCAACTGTGTTACCTCTTAGAAAGCTTTTCGGTGATAAACAGGTGCCCCGTGGCATGGATAATGTATAATAAATGCATAGATGAGTCTATGTGTACAATTTTGATTTATTTGCCCCACTGTGAAGCTTGTCAGCTCAGTATATCAGAAGCACTGGCCTCCATCTCTGCTGGGCTTTATAAGCAGATAAGGCGGAGGGTTGTTTCCCACATAGACATCCACAGGATGACCAGAACACGAATGGAAATTAATACCTTGTTGCATGTGTATAGATGATAAAGAGACTGGAATAAAAATACCATGCAAATAAGTCAAACCAAAAATGTAGAAGTCAGTCATTTAATATACCTGTTTGGTTCTTGTCCTCCCCTCATGTGACAAATTGAGATTTGTGTACTTGGCCTGGCTTAGACCACAAAACAGAACTGCCACAATCCCTGAAATACAAAACAAACAAAACAAAAATATGAGCAATTCAACTAAATATATGAATTAATGCGGAGGCAGATTATGGTAAAAAAATCTAACCTGGATCATTCAGACACATTAGTTTACAAAAGGAGATGTCTTGGTTTTTGTATTTCGGTATACCAAGATTACAAATTTGCATAGAGTGCTGGGGTCTGAGCGCCTGGCAAAGTTGCAACAATAGCAAACTGTTCTCCTGGGATATTTATAGAGTAGGGCAATTTTCCAGTTCATATTGTCATACTTAGCCAGTTATCTTGCATTTCTTATTTGCACACAGACATTAAGCAGGCCACAGGACAGTCCCAAGGCCGCAGGACAGATGAAAGACAAAATACTCGGATACAACGTTCACGAGACGTCAGGTTAGACAAAAAAAAAAAATCAGATATTACATTCTCCAAAAAGGTCAGACTTCCACTTCTACAAATGTCATACTGTAATAATGTACTGAATATTAGCTCTAAGCAAATTGGGTGTACACTACTTAAACAAGATACCTATCTAAACTCCATGTGTTTCATTGGATTTTAAAAATTACACTTCCTCACAAAAAATATTAATGCCACACACTTTATAACTGCTAAGTTAAATGAAAATTACTTTGTGAGTAAAAATGTGATTAGTCTGTCACACATATGTAATCGTTTTACACTAGTAAAGCCAGTTTGAGGCTCCTAGTGTCAGCGGAATGCTGAAGATGGACCCAAATGCAGAGACGGAGATGGCAGTAGAGCCCAGGGAGTAGATGATTGTGAGAAGGAGAGATGCAACAGACAGATGGAGAAAACAATGGGGAACTAAAACTGAAGACTGACACGGAGGACAAAGGAGTGAGGAGGACAATCTGGACACGGACAGGAGGCGCAAGGTAAACATCACAAAGAATCCAGCAGTTTGCAAATGAATGAATCAGGTTTATATACTGGGAGTGTGGGAGGTGGAACAATGCAAGAGACTGATTACTTAGTTGTGTGCAGCTGGGAGTAATAATCAGGGAATGGCTGAGGGTGTGAGAGAGAAAGTGGCAGCAGGGGAAAAAAAACGATGACAGGAGGGAAACAACAGGGAATGATGCATAAACTCAACCAACAAAAAATGTAGAGGACACAATATAAATCTGGCTAAAATAAATAGGATGAGAAACCGAATATAAAGAACCAACTAAGATACAGAAAACACAGGGAACAACACTGAACTGGCTCTTAAAGCCCTCCTCACCTGTCAGTATAAAGAGAATGTCATGTCTTGGACATTGCCTTTCTTATTTTTATAAAATTGATCGAGCAGTTTCTTTTCCTATAACCTAGCCATTATTCTTCCACTTCCTAACCATGCACTACTTTGTGTTGGTCTATCATAAAAAAAAACAATTATTTAGATTAAAGTTTATTACTTGCAGTTTGCTAGAGCCATAGAGGATTCAACTGACTTGAACAGACAAAAAGGATAGATAAAAACAAACAAGGTACAACAGAGGGAAACAAATGTAAAAATTGTTGTTTCACAAAGAGAAACCACAGAGGAAGATGTGATTAGAGACCCTGCCAGCGAGCAGAAATTTGAAGCATATCGCACAAAAGGAGACCTAGTGCCTCACAAGACATGCTTGTTTTGTTGCGGGGATTGAATTTCAGACTTTCTTTCTATTTGCTTCTTTGAGATAGAATCACATAAAAACGAAACATGTGAATTCACTCTGATGGGGAGTAACAATTGCACTGACCAAGATCTGTGCAATAAAAGACAACGGCAGAACAAACAGCACATCGCAAGGTCTAGACAAATACTTTCTCTATAAAAGCTGCCATCAAATCATAATACCGACCTGCAGCCGTATGTTACTTTCATGGATCTATGTTTAGGATGTGTTTCCACCAGAGTTCAGCGTCACCTTTGATCCTTTTTTTAGTGTTCCATCCTCAATGATTTATTTAACCCACTGATATTGCGATAGCCATTCATCCACCATCCACACAAAGCGGGGAGGGAATTTGGATATGGATTAGTGTCCCGTAATGAAAAGCTGCATGGGGCGTAAGATTAATAATTGTAGTGTTAGGGGTCATTAGGCATCCCCTCACTAAACGAAGTAATTATCGGAAACAGAACGTGCTTCAGTAACCAAACAACACCAGGGAGAACTCCCAGCCAACGCTGAACGCCTCTCTCTCTCATGCTCATTCATCCCAAGCATTGGATAGAGGCTTTGCAGCCTTCTGAGATAGCTATTACATTCCACTGATTAACAAGCACATTCTAGTTTTCTATTTGTAGTCGTACCACTGTTTGTTTTTTAAGCCCACATAACCTTTCACTTGGCAGTACATAGATTTGTTTTTGTTTGTTTTACAAAATCCTAATTGATAAAATCGTGATTTGAATGTTTTGACTCAAGTTTGTCTAATATTGTCAGTTTTGATTGTCTGAAACACAAAATGATGGCAAAATGTAAAAATTAGAGAGATCTCTTATTAATTTGTCTAACCCCAAGGATTTTCAGGAGCGGCTGGCCCACTGTGGGCGATAGTGCACTGCCCTTCTTGAGTCACACGGAAAAAAAGAGAAGAGAACGGGTTTATTTTACCGGTCCAGGTCTGCATATCACTGTCCAATCAGCAGCCTGAATGTCACTTTCCAACCAAAAGCCTCGAGCCCTTGGGGCGATCTCGGTCAGATTCAACATTGCACCAGGAGCTCCCATAGACTTACATTGTGAGATTCTTTTTTTTCAGATTTTGGACCCTACAATGCATTTCAATGGGCTCAGGGACAGCTCATCCCAATGTTATAACATAATATGCACTGATGCATGCTCGGAAAGGCACAGGACGCACACCCATCGCGGGACCACCAGATTGACCTCGACAACATGGCTAGAAACTTAAACTGCATCATTGAGGGATTAACCGGTTAGTCATCATAAACAGTGTTTTCCCTCCTCTGCTCTTCTCCCTGTACACCAACAGCTGCACCTCCAGTCCCCAGTCTGTCAAGCTTCTGAAGTTTGCGGACGACACCACTCTGATCGGACTCATCTCTGATGGTGACGAGTCGGCCTCCAGGTGGGAGGTGGACCTTCTGGTGGACTGGTGCAGCCAGAACAACCATGAGCTCAATGCTCTAAAGACAGTGGAGATAGTTGTGGACTTCAGGCAGAACCCAGCCCTACCTGCCCCCATCACCCTCTGTGACTAAACAATTGACATTGTGGAATCTTTCCGCTTCCTGGGAACCATCATCTCCCGGTGCCTCAAGTGGGAGCCAAACATCAGCTGCCTCATCAAGAAAGCCCAGCAGAGGATGTTCTTCCTGCGGCAGCTGAAGAAATTCAACCTGCCAAAGACTATGATGGTGCACCTCTACACAGCCATCATTGAGTCCATCCTCACTTCCTCCATCACCATCTGATATACTGCTGCTACAGCCAAGGACAAGGGCAGGCTGCAGCGTGTCATTCGGTCTGCTGAGAAGGTGATTGGCTGCAGTCTACTGTCGCTTTAGGACCTGTACACCTCCAGGACTCTGAAGCGGGGAGGGAAGATCTGGGCTAATCCCTCCCACCCTGGTCACTGACTCTTTGAGACTCTCCCCTCTGGCAGGTGGCTGCGGTCCATCCGGACCAAAAAATCAAGCCACAAGAGCAGTTTTTTCTCATCTGCCACCAGCCTCGTTAACAAAGCCCGGAACCCACACTGACACTCTCCCCTTCCTCCACACCCCAAGACACTTGTAACATTTACTCTAACTAACTTAAAAACTGTGCACATATATTTATTTTATATTTATATTGTATTTATATTAATACTGTTTTAATTTGAGTACTGTATTGCACAGACGATGCCAAAACAAATTCCTTGTATGTCTAAAAACGTACTTGGCAATAAAGCTTTTCTGATTTCTGATTCTATTAAGAATGTGGACAAATTGGCTTTAAAAGAATTCGGACCACCCAAGACCAAATTTAAACATTAAACAGGTACATATCAAAACATAAGAAAAAAAAAAGAAACAGGGGATCTTACGCGTCATCAGAACAGTTGCCCAAGCAGAGATATTTGTCAGGAGCCGCCACTGAGGATATTATTCTATTAGCAGTGTTACACTTTTGTACTTCTCGTTTTCTAAATATATGCAAATCATTAAGAGAACCACTGGGTTGACAAGTATGTTTCTGTGGTGTGTGCACCAAACTGGGCAGCGTGCAGGATGGTGAACTTCATAAGCAGAGCCAAATAGATAAAGGTCAAGGTATTTCATTAAAAACCATATGCTCTTCCTCCACAGGCCGTAGGGACTATTGCCAAGCAAGAGAAACCTTGTCGGCTGATTCAGTGGAAACCCTCTGATAAAGCCAGGAAAGGAGGAAAAAGACTACATTGTGTTTAGCATATAAATACTAAATTAATATTCTAAGGTCACATCTCAGTGGTCAGTGTAAAGGAAGTCAACAGCAGGCAGTAGAGTCAAGACTTATTCTTCCAAATGCAGCCTACTAAAAAACTCAAAGCCGAATTACATAAAACCTGTAATTTAATGTATATATATATATATATATATATATATATATATATATATATTTTTTTTTTTATTAGATTAGATTTTTAATGAAAGCCTACATTAGTTTAAAACAAAACTGTTGAAGGATTACGTATAGATAGATACTGACCAAAACCAAACATAAATGAATGTGCATTACGTGTACAATATAGTTTAGTCAACTAATCTATGAGTGTTTTGTGTGAGGTGTTAAGATTTATATACCATACCTCTTAAAATTTTTACACAAATATAAATCTGAGCGGTGTGGCTTTTTAAATCCCACCCGATGAAATCAAGTGCAACTTTCTATAATACCCTTAGCCTAGGATAGAAGAATCTTAGCTTTAATCCAGCTGTTCTTCCAGGTCTCAAAGGTTTTTCTTATAGAACACCAGCGACCAAACTCATTATAAGATCCAAAAAACACACCAGATCATGGATAAAGTTGTAAAGATATTTAAAGTAATTAAAAAATAATGTCTTTATGAAACAGGGGTAAGAAGAAAAACGTCACTAAAGATTAGAATCAGCATTGTTGGCTAAAATTGTGTGGAAAACAAGGATTTGATGTTGGTTTGTAAGCGCTCACAATGTGCAAAGTGTAAATTAAACATTTAAACTGTAAACCAAATAAAGTAATGATAAAAGATAACGCAAGTGTATTTTCAGCCAGTGATTGTTTTGATAGAAAGGCATAATAAAACATATTCTAGTCAGATTAAACTAAAATCAAATGTACAAAGCTATGTGTTTAGCCATCATTTCAAGGGACATGTCTAGAAGTTGCAGGACTCTGGCCCACGAGGATTGGAGTTCGAGACCACTGGTTTAGATAGAAGCATCTTCATATGTTAAGACAGGTCCAGACAAAAAAAATAAAAATGCAATTGAGAAACTTTAGCCAGATTTGAAAATAGCTGTTTTCAGATTCCGTAATACATGAAGGTATATCTGCAGCAAGAGGTGGATCTATTAAGCATCAACTTTGTTAAATCGAATACAACTGCACAAAACGGCTTCCAGATTTTTGTTTATGAACCTGAAAAAGGGGAGCCACTTATACAATATTCTGGTTTGTCACATAGCACATCAGTGAAATATACATTTTATTGGTGGTGTTGGGGGAAATGTATAATAGGAAAGAAGACGTCTGCAGGCCAACATTAAACTATGAAGAGAATTGAATGTTAGATGGGAATCTTTTAAACTCGTCAATGTCTCTAAATCTTTGAGCATGAGCTTTCAAATTTCCCTTCATGCAGCAGCAGACCCAAAACAAACCAACCAAACAGCTGCCTCCGAAGTGCAAGTCAGTGCATGCAGCACAAGTGTTGCGTGTGTTGTGATGGTGAAGGCAGAGATTCATTGACGTGATTTTTATTCAATATATAACAGCAGTCACTCACACAGTCCTGCTATGACCATAGAAACAAATATAGTCGAGAAGTGTTCACCTGAGAGTCCGCAGGCTTCTGCGGAGAGGAAGCTGCTCCAGGACAGCAGGAACAAGATTGATGTTTCCAGCAGAGGATTTTCATGCAGCCGAGTGAGTTTGGTGAGGTGGACAGAGAGTTAAAGATTTACAAGAAGATAATCATGCAGTTTTTACACTTTTTCCAATAAACTAAGGTTGGTGCATCTGCAGTACAAATTTGTACGTTTTCTCCAATGCACCAGACAGGAGAGCAGAGAATTACTGCAGTGCTGTACCTACAAATAATAAGCCAATGCAGTAGGTGCTCAATAAGCCTGGAGACCAGCCATATACAATAACAACCGAACCTGATTGGGAGTTTTTACCTCCTCAGCATTGGTTTCCCACAAACCCTTCGGCTAGCCTGTCTGCCAAAACTGTGTTTGGTTTTTACACAGAAGGAAAAGTTAAGTTACCTTTGGCTTTACATATTTTAGTTTTTGTACAAATAGTCAATGTAAAAAAAGAATACAATTTATATTAGATAGATAGATAGATAGATAGATAGATAGATAGATAGATAGATAGATAGATAGATAGATAGATAGATAGATAGATATTCATTGGTATTATAACTTTAAACTGGAAGCAAACTAATTTCTGTATTAGATATTATTGGATATAGCTTATCCCTTTTCCAAAATTCATTTTTTAATGAATAACACACATCGTTTATTCGTGAGGGCCAGTCTACTTCTCTCTGATAATGGAAAAAAAAGCTAAATGTTCTGATGTGATGATTAATTTCCACCAGATCAACACTTTTCACGTGATTATAAATACAATAAATCCTTCATCACGAGCTGTTGGAAGCTTAATAAACAATGTACCCTTTTCTAAACACTTTTTTTTTTCCTTGGTAAGATCTGCGTAAAATACACATGAGGGTTTCTCAAAGTATGTGTAGTACAGATGATTGTATTTTAAGAGAACAAGCAGGAAAGTAAGGGAGCTGGCAATAATGAGGAGCTTTATCTGATCATAATCATATCATATTCTCCTTATGCATGTTTTTTTTTTAATTCAAACCAGACTGTTTGGGACCTCTGTTATTGAGAATGCATTAAAATGCCTCCTGCTTATTTTTCTCATGATACTTGCAACCATTAAAACATATGGATGTGTTAATGATGTCATATTTGCCACAAGCAGTCTTTAAGGACCTTCTGTTTGAACAAAGGGCATAACGAGAGCAGTTTCAAGCTATGGCTAGTGTCAGCTAATTTTTAATAAAAAGTTCAATTTGCCTGCAAATAAACATCAGTCCCTTTACATACAAGCTGAGCACCCCGTTTGACACCCCTCATTTTTCATTCAAAAGTCTAATAAGCTACAGATCAGAGAGAGAGAGAGAGAGAGAGAGAGAGAGAGAGAGAGAGAGAGAGAGAGAGAGAGAGAGAGAGAGAGAGAGAGAGACTACCATAGCAGTCGAAATTTCCTCATGCGCTTTTGGTGTGATTGACTATCAAACCCACAGCAGCACTCTAGACCCCATCCTGTTGCTTATGCTGATGAATGGGTGCAGCATGGATTTGTTAGGGGTGCAGTTATAGAGCAGAGGAAGTAGATTTACTGCAGCGGTTCTGAGGTGATAATTGAGTCTGGGGTTGGAGGGGTGAGGAGGGGATGAAAGGATATGAGGGCTGTTATTACTGTGAATATGAAGCCAAGGAGGAAGGAGCCGATGAGCACTCCGAAGAAGAAACCGACAGAGCGGAGGAAGGCAGGTGGGTCAAAGATGTTTCCCGTTCCTGTCTGGTCATAAAAGGCGATGACACTGGAAGGAAAGAGATACAAGAAGAAGAAATTAAAGACATGAAAAAATATTCTCACCACCATAACTATCTCTCTTTTTTTTTTCCTGAGACTTTAGTTATTTCTACAAATATTTTTACGGGAAGAGTAATACAAATGCATAAATGATAATAAAATAAGGAAAATTATCCATACTTTTTTACCAATTCAGCTCTTACAAAGTGTGTGTGAATTTGTATTTGGTCTACTTTATACCCCAAAACATGAAACCCTTGCCTTGAGAAGTTACCCAATTATATTCCATCTTTGTTTGTTTTCATCCTAAACTATGTTTCTTATAGACCTACAAAGTAATCATACACTACATACAATCATACAAGTGAAAGAGGACACAGGGTCTTGCACAGTCCTGACCTCTTCATGCCTGAGATGATGACCCCACTCTGGGACACAGACACCATCTTGTTTATCCAAGAGTTTCCACAACATAGTATTGAACATTGGACCTCTTGTTCCTGAGATAAAAAGGCTTAGAAGGCAGAAAAAAACTAAATGTATTGGTGTAAATACTCTTGTTCTGTTTTATTTTTTATTTTCTCTTCAACACCTATTACTATACATCGACAGACAGATGTGTATAAATAATATTTTAATTATGTTTTGTCTGCGATATAGTTTTGAGCTTCACAAAGGTAGATTAGGTGAAGGCATTCCCATGTATTAGAATATCCCCGACAATCTTTATCCAGTAACTGAGCTATCACGTCAAAAAATGTGCCAGTAATGCAGTTGGAATTTAAGGCTTTAACATGAAAAAACATGGAAAAGTTCACGGACTTTGATTGATCGTTCAATGCGCTGTGAAAAAATTGTTATAAATGTTCTACTATGACTTAAAAAAACATTGTGTATTAATCTAAATCAAGCTGAGAGAATTTCCCAGTCTTAATATGCTGAGCTAAGCCCTCAATATCAGTTTACTCGAGTCATTCCTAATAACACATGGCCTTCTAGGGAAGGGTATTATGTTACAAAATACAACACATTCCAAACTATTTCCTTCACAGACTTTTCAGAGCAGTGTAAGCAAAAGAAGGTGAACTCTAGTTTTAATCATTACAATTGCAACATTATGTAATCTGGGCTGCTATCATAATAACCCTTTAGGCATGATAGCGGATTTGAACATGCGAGTCCCTAAATGCTAAACAAAACCTTGCGGGGAAGAACGAGGAAAGAAAAATTAAATGTGTGTGTGAGAGGAAAGTAGCCATGCAAATAAGCGCATTAGGCGGCTTCCTTTGGTGGAATGACGCGATTTAATTAAATACAGCAGAGCGTCACTATTGAAACCTGGAGGAAAACAAAAAATAAAATTACAATAATGAAAAAAAACATAACAAAAGGTTGTTTTATATTTATGATCACAACACGTGTATGGTATGCAAAGATCCACGACAAAAGATAAATATGAATGTATGCACTTGATCTTTTGGTTCATTTTACTTAAACTCAAGCTGATACTCAAGAATGAATTTCCACTGCAGGCGTTATGTTTAAAAACAACAATTAAGAAAGAAAACTATTAATGCTGCTGTGTGTATTTTGGTCTATGACGTTACAAGAGGCACCAAAATCTGATCTTATCAACTAAAATTTGTAAATATAAGAGAATTCAGAAAGACTTTCTGAAGCATTTGAGTTACAAAGCCTACAATGGCTTGTGTTAAAGACATAGTTTGACTCCAGTAACCCCCATGTCATGTCCACTGCTGGTGTAGAGGGCAAAGAGAATAAATTTCAAAGCTTCAAGATGTTAATATATATATATATATATATATATATATATATATATATATATATATATATATATATATATATATATATATATGTTCTGGGTCGATGTAAGGTTGCGGGTTCCAGTATGCTTCAGCGTTAATTCACAAAGTCCCACAATTCTCTCAAACACTGTTTGATGCTCAGTGAAATTCATGCTGAATTTCGTGATAGTGAGCAGGCCAGGTTCTGCTACAACATCAAAGCATCCTCACGAGGTATGAGGTCCTTCCCCTAAGGTACCACAGCTGGTTCACACCAAAGTGTGCCTTTGTTCTTGCATCCAGAGAACATTACTCCAGAATTCTTTGGGCAAGCTTTTTTCAAACCTTCATGGTTTTTTTTCCATTCTGTTCCAAAATACTTTACTCGTCCCAAATGGAAAATTAAATGTTGTTGTAACTCATATCATTCAAATATCTTCAACTAGTCGTTGTGGATTGTGATGCTGTGGGGAGGAACTTTCTCCAGTAGCAGCCAGTCTTACATCAGAGAGTTAAAAAGCCTCTGACTGTAGATTGTGGCTAAACAATATTCCACAGTAAGATGTCCGTAATGATACATCAAGCCCTGAAATTCATATAATTTGCTGACATAATATTTTTTTATCTTGACATACATCACCCTCCATTATTATAGGCACTTTGTAGTTGTAAAATATATTTATAAAGATAAAGCTATTTCATGTCTGCACTCAAGATACTGATTATACGTGACTAACTTGGCATGCCTTCATGTCTTTCCAATTGTGAAGAACAGCAAAATAACTTTGCCTCAGTGTTAAATCATATATATATATAGCGATCATTTTCTTTATTAGACAAGCATCTCTAGATGTATTGCAGCTCTTTGTAAAACACTGGTTAAATAACATCCGATCATTCTACTAATTGATTTGCCTGATTACATTACAGTTCATTTTAAGTCTCTCTTCATGGTAATCATAAAGTTGCTGAACTTTTACAGCTAAGTTCAATGTTCTTTTTAAAGCATCTTACGACTAGAGCCACATTCAGCCAGCCCCACACACAAATGCACACATTCATACACTATTATGCAAATTGGCAGGACATGGAGGTTTAAGTGCCTTGGCCCCAGGGCACATTGGCATGTGGAACCCAAAAATTTCCCATTGAAATACAACCAGTCTTCCAACTAAGCCACAGTGACACATTGGATAGCAAAGAGTACACATTTGAAAGTTTCAACTTGTGCAAACTGCGATGTTATGTATATGATGTAAAATGTCCACAATTACTTTCTCTTTGTTATTACATAGTAAAACTTTCATACCAGCTGTAGTGACTTTATTTAATTTATTCAGTTTCCTCCTTATAAAATTTGCAATTATTGCATGCTTAATATGTTTTATGTAAAAATGTCATCCCTACATTTCCAAACACTCTATTTCTTAAAAATATATCAAAATCAGCTGATTGGTTTTCAAAAAATTGGAAGTCAGAAATCAGTAACAATATTATTATCTGTCATGTTTTCTTGAATTTGTTTGATCGGGTTTCCCTTAAAAAAAAAACTTGGTTCTGACCATCATACTATAAGTTAATATTTTTGAAGAATAAAATTAATTAAAAACATGTAAATAGGAAAGAGGAAAAAAAGGAACCAAAATTGTGTATTTGAATTAACATTGATCAGTTGCTTTATTCGTTATGTAAGGTTTTCAGAGGGATGTGCATGTAGGAGCTAGATTTTAAGAGCATCGATTTAGTCTTGCTTCAATTCATTTACTGCAAAATAGCTAAACAAATATATAAAAATGTAGTTCTAAAGGAGGCCAACTATACCTTAAGTGGGTTCGATTGATTTTATAAGTCTGACTGGTAGCTATATGTTGACATAAGCCAGTAACAGCACAACATTTTTCATGTCAATGGCAGGAGGGGAGAAATCAATCAAGTTGTCACTAATGAGCTCTGCAAATGAAAAGAGAAAATCTATCACCCCCTGTGTGGAATAAAGACTCCGATTGCTTTAGTGCACTTAATTTAGCTGCAAGTCAATTTCTTTCGTGTGTACCACTAAAGATTGTGTGTTCAAAGGTTTGCTGCTGCTCGCTTTCAGCCACAAACCCAAACTTTTTGAAACGCCAGACCTGCCTGAGCGGCGGTGTGGGTTGGAGGGGTTTCACCCCTGGGAATGGACAGATCAGCGTATGGCTGAGCTGCTCCCCGAGCTTGTTAGGATTCCAGGCCAAGAATAGATGCGATTCGGTAATAATGTCCAGTTTTGTGTTCAGGGGGACACAGCGAACCAGTCAAGTGATGGCATGAGGGCCAGTCTACTTTAACAACAAGCATGTCACTGCTTGCTTGGGAACATGCTCAGGCTCCCTGCTGTTCTCTAAAGCATACACAGTGACAAATCCAAATCTGTGACAATTAAATAATCCAAACTGATTGACAAAACACATGCAATTGTCTATGTGTAAATAAAAAAAATCTTCCTTTCTGCATTTTGCCATCTGTTTGCTTGTCTTCTTGACTGGCTTTGTGTAAATATAGCAGACCATTCCTGCCAAGCATGTGAATGCATATTTGAGAGAAGTGCAAGGGAACGATGGGACAGCAAATAGAGAAAGAATGAGGGGATTGTATAGCGTGGACAAGGGATGAGTTGAGCTTCATCCTGAATCCTGAATTAGAAAGCGCATACAGTTCATAAGCCTGGTTTGTTGTCCCGAGTGTGTTGCAATTCCAGCAGCTGACTTCTTTAATGAGGTACTGACAGTGCTGGAGGCATTTTGCTTATGTAGTCCACTGCATATCATTGGTGCAGTCCTGCCTAATCACACCTTTCCTTTACAGCTGGCAGCTTCCATTCAGTTTTTTTTTTCACCCCCACAAATCCGTCTCCATGCTGCCAGCCGGAGAGTTTCTCATACCCACACAATTAAACCAGGAAATTCACAGATTTTGAGGGCACAGATGAACAGGGCGAGATACTCACTGTGTCAAGACGATGGCCACTGCATCATTAAGGACGCTCTCCCCAAACAGCAGGGCATGCAAATCTAAATCCACGTGTAGGTCCGACAATAGCCCGAGGACTGAGACTTTAAAAAGACAAGCAAAACAGAAAGTGCTCTTAAAGATTGTAGGAAAATAAAACAACACAGACATAAAAAGAGAAAGTCATTAACTTAATTACTCGGGAAAAGATGCGGAGTAATTCGGAAAACTCTGCTGCAATAAGGCAATAAGCAGAGGAGAGCAGGGGATGTAACATCGCAGGGTGGCAATAAAAACCTAATAGGAAATGTGAATTCGCCGTGTGATACTATGGGATAAGGGATGAGAAAATGTCCAACACACCAACTAACAAAGCAAATATTGTTCAGGACAAAAGCAAAGACAACATTGTTGCAGGGCTCGAATTATGTGATAGAAATCTTAGCAATACTAGAATGGGACATCAATTATCAAAACACAAACAAAAATTTGGGTTTTTTGCTAATACTTCTCTGCTCAGACAAAAATATTTAAATGCGTTTACATTGGACAACATATAATTGAAATGCATTTATTTAATCTATTTGGAACAGAAGTGAAACAGCAAAACGAACCCATTTTCTGTATTTGTTTGTTCCGACTAAACAGAGCGCTGCACATTTTGTTTTATGAAAGCTGCATGTGTTTTTGTTGTTGTGATACTTGCAAGACATGAATATACATGTGTTCTTTAGATTAGAGCATTGTAGCGGTTCATCAGAAAGGCAGGCAGATAACAACCAGCAATCGTGTAATGAGAGGATGCTGCTGGAGGAAGAAGGGAGACGACTTGAGCTGTAGAATTAGCTTATTAAAACACGCTGAAAAAGCTAATTACAGCCTGATGTGGATGATCTGCTGGCAAACAGTTCCCAGATAAGAGGCGCTTGCTGCTTGACATTCATCGCTGCATATTTAAAATCCACACACAGGTGTGTCTTGAATATTAAAGTTAGGTAGCTGTGATGTTCAAGGTGTAAAATATAAATAGTGTTTAAACGAAAGAAAAAAAATAATTTGACATGGCAGAAGCTGTTCTGAGCTTACATCGTGTGTAATGAGGGAAGAGATCAAACAAGAAATATCTTCATTGTGCTTTTTAGAGAATGGCATTTTTGTCAACAAGAAAAATGGGTTTTAGAGGCTTTACTAAAACAAATTTGAAGAATGTGAAATATATTTGTATTCAGTCAATCCTTATTTTGTAGAATGATGGTCCAATGTCCTCAATTTACAACTCTTGCTACATATATATTAATTGCATCTAATCAAGGACTTTGACTGGGCTTTTCTGACATACAGGGGTTGGACAATAAAACTGAAACACCTGTCATTTTAGCGTGGGAGGTTTCATGGGTAAATTGCACCAGCCTGGTGGCCAATATTCATTAATTGCATAATTGCAAATCACAGTTTTTCCTCAAAATATTGCAATGCACACAACATCGGTGGCATACCAGAGTTCAAAAGAGGACAAATTGTTGGTGCACGTCTTGCCGGCACATCTGTGACCGCGACAGTAAGTCCTTGTGATTTATCAAGAGCCACGGTATCCAGGGTAATGTCAGCATACAACCAAGAAGGACAAACCACATCCAACAGGATTAACTGTGGATGCAAGAAGAAGCTGTCTGAAAGGGATGTTCGGGTGCTAACCCGGATTGTATCCAAAAAACATAAAACCACGGCTGCCCAAATCAAGATTAAATGTGCACCTCAACTCTCCTGTTTCCAGCAAAGCTGTATGTCTGGGCTGTGGGCAATGTGAAACATGTATTTTTCTCTGATGAGTTCCCCTTTGCTGTTTTCCTCACATCCGGAAGAGATAGGGTGCGGAAAAGCCCCAGAGCAGAAGAGTACCTCCCATACTGTTGCATGCCAAGAGTGAAGCATGGGGGTGGATCAGTGATGGTTTGGGCTGCCATATCATAGCATTACGTTGGCCTAGTACTTGTGCTAGATGGGCGCATCACTGCCAAGGGCTACCAAACCATTCTGGACCACCATGTGCATCAAATGGTTCAAAGATTGTATCCTAAAGGTGGTGCCATGTGTCAGGATAATAACGCACCAATACACAAAGCAAGACTGGTGAAAGATTGGCTTGATGAACATGAAAGCTAAGTTGAACATCTACCAAGGCCTCCACAGTCACCAGATCTAAATATTATTGAGCCACTTTGGGGTGTTTTGGAGGAGCGAGTCAGGAAATGTTTTCCTATACCAGCATCACATTGTGGCCTGGCCACTACCCTGCAAGAACAATGGCTTAAAATCCCTCTGACCACCGTATGTTATGTATATGTTATTTTTATGGTTATTGTCCAGCTGAAAGATTAATTTCAAGTCCTTTGCAACCTCTAACAAGTTTTGTTTCATAACAAATTGCTATCATCACCACCATGTGTACAGTCGATATGGTGTATTTTGGTTGATGTACTTCAGTTATCTTCTTGAGTCACATCTGCACAACGAACAGTTGTCTGCATATTTCCACACCCGATCCCTGACTGGAAGGCCATTGAAGGTGGATAACCAGATCTTGAAAGTTTGGAGTTGTTGCATTTTCTTTCTGTCTTCAGAAAAAAATAGTTTTACAACATAACCATGATTTAAACTTTAAACCTTTTAGAAAGTTCTGGTCCTTGGGGCACTGGTGGCGTAGGGGATAGCGCGACCCACATAGGGCCTTGAGTCCTCAACGTGGCTGTCGACATTCGCCGCATGTTTTCCCCCCTCTCCTTCACCCATTCCTGTCAACTTACTTACAACAAAGGGATACTAGAGCCCACAAAAGACCCCCTGGAGGGGAGAAAAATACAAAGTGAAAAAAAAAAAGTTCTGGTCCTTAACCTATCTGCAGAGTTTGTTAGTGTTTATGCAAGAATACCTATAATTACATTGACTTCTAAATACACCCTACATACAGAAGATGTCTGAAGATGCAAGGGATTTTTGTAATGGGTACTAAAGTGAAATATCAATTCAAAACATTGGTGTTTCTAGATAAAACTGTAAAATGGTCAAAGAGCATTAACCACACAATAAAGATTATAATCTAAGGGGACCCAGGACATATGTCATTGCTTTGACATTCACACAACTGCTATGCAAAAATAGCACAGTACAACACCAATTTACTAGTTTGTATGCAACACCACAAAGATACTCTGTCTTTGCTGACGATAATGACTCACTACAGCCTGCGGGATGCTTGAAACCAAAAATGAAATTTGGCAGTCATACAGCATTTAACTTTTATTTACCAGATAGGGAGTTGATCCTTGGGACAGAGATATCACAGCTAAAACAACATGCCCTGTTTTGTCACAGGAGAACACTGATTTTTGACACCCTTGAACCCATCAAATATATAGTACAAATCTTTGAAGTAAAAAAAAAACATAATCAGAAAAAATATTAATGTTTTCCCAGCAAAAGTTCTCAAGCAGAAAGTAGCATATAAAAAAATATAAAAAAATTAAAATTAAAATAAAAATCACAAATGAATTGTTTTTAGTCTTTTTACACAGTTTACCAAGGGTGATTCTGGATACTGTTAAAATATTTAGCACTAAAGAATGGTAAAAATGTTGACACTGGATTTCAAAAAGAATCTCAATACAGACTGTTGATTAACCTTCTACAATGCATCAGCAGTAGAAAATAACCTTTACTACAAATTTGGTGAAGTAAATTACATTATAACACATTTCTGACCAGTATTATATTGGTTGTAGATGCATGTGGTAAATATAGCACTATGCTGGTAAAATATGCAATGTTCAAGACTAATGGGCTCCAAGTGCATTTGACTCTTATAGTAATCCACAGAATTAGCCATAGTGAAATCAGTAATCTGAATAAAGAGTCAGGTTTAACAGTAATGTTTGACCCTGTGGGAAATAAAGGGCCTGAAGGGAGCAAGAGAGACTGGAAATGAGCAGACTGACAATAGCAAGACAACTGCCTCCAGACATATTTTGACATATCTGGCTCTTTGGCCTTTGACATGGGTAGAGGTCTTCCGAGTTCAGGGCTTGGAGTCCTGATTTCTCCATCTCCCTCGCTTCCATAATCCCTGGCTGGTGCAAGCATGTTGTGCAGAGCTTACCTAGTGAGACAAAAAGAAGAAGACGGCGACGAGAGGACTAAAAAAAAAAAAAAAAAAAATATCATCTCTCCTCGCACAAGGAGGGTGGCAGTGTTGTCATGGCAACCAGGCCTACAGCTTTCAAGTGTTTGTCAGTTTCCACAGTAACACCATAAGGTAGACAGTAGACAATTATTCCCAACATAACAAGAAAAGTCTTAATAGGTCAAATTATCCCCGGTTCAGACATTCAGCAGTGACAAAGACTGTGACCATGTGAGAAAGAAAACCGGTGACTCACTTGAGAGTAAATTAGGCATGAATAATCCAGAAAACATAACCAAAATTGAAAATTATGTTACTGTGCCATGTCAAACTCCAACTGGTGAAATGAATTTCAGCTTTTAAGATTTCAAATAATGTTACAATACCAGAAGAGTTTAAATCAGATGCATATGAATCTATATGTAATCATAGTAATTTTGAGACATCAATGCCATAACTGCAAAGACGACAAGTCAGAGAGCCAAGAACAGCAGGGAAGATTTGTAACGCTTGACCCTTGTTATGATTCTTCCTGGTCTGCCTGCTCTGTGTTTATGCTCCACTCTTTTTCAGTCTAATCAAACTCATCTGCTCCAGCTGTGTGCTGCTGGCCAGCAGTGCAATCAACCTCATGTCATGCACCTGTTCTCCTGCAGTTAAATACAGCTCTCTGGCAGACAGACTACACCCAATTTGATTAAGTGAGTAAACATCCTGCATGGCTTCATTGCCTCCCTGCCACAACCACATTCTGCGATTGTTCCTGTGCAGTTCACCTAATCTCTAGACAACGACCAAGTTTCTGCCTTCTGACTAGGGCCTCACCCTCAGATCTGTCAGCCCGAGCCTAACCTTGTTTCTGTGCACTCACTTCTGTTTCTTGCTGTAAGCACATATTTGTTTCCCCAGCTCTGCTTCTACATTTTTAACCCAGACTTCTTATTATGTTTCTACAATACCAACCCTCAAATCATACGTTCCTCTGTTTTTTCTTGATTTCTATGTGTTCGAAATCCAAGGAGAGCTCAGCATTCACACTTTTAGAATCTGTAAACATCTCAAAACACCTACAGTAACATTTGTTCCTGGATTTGTCATGCTCACTCTTCTGTCTTCCTCTCTCTAACTGCCAATAAAAATGTGCCTTGAACTGATCAGCAGGTCTAATCTCTTCTAAGCGCAACTTCTGGAAACCCACCGATCCAGAATGAATCACAATAAGTTAATGCACATCAACTTTAGATCAAAAATGTGTATTCAATAATCACTGACGTGTTTTGAGGACTGCTGGAACACCCTTCAGTGGGCTTTAGTGGCCAAACACACATGGCACTCTAGATAAGTAAGAGTCATGTTGTTTATAAACCTAGAAAACACTATTTCTGTTGACACTTTTGTAAGAAGTGAAAGAAGAAAAATAATAAAAAAATAAAACTATTTCATGCTCTAATAAACAGGAAACCACATTTTTTATCACTAATTTTTTATAAGTTCCTTGTCTCATTGGAAGATTCTTAAAAAGGTAATTTTAATTCATGCACTGTTATACTTGTTCAATCTTGTACTTTGGCTTTTTTTGTTCAAAGTCTGCAGTCCCTAGGTGAAAATGTATCTGTGCACTGTTCATGTGAGGAGAAATTACAAAAATATGAACTCTGAGATGAAAGTAAGAACCGTGGAACTGCAAAAAGTCATGCTAAGTCAGAATTTCATTGACCTTTGGTTACCATTCCTGAGGCTATAAATGCAGTACAGCAGGTCCTTCCCTATTTGATTTGAACTATTGGTCTTATATTTAAATATGGGAAGAACAGTTAGATTGAGTACAAAACTGGTTATTTCATAAAATCAATGGATGTATACTGAAAAAGGAGCATCAAAGTCTGATTTTAATTCCACCCAAAGCTGATTTAAATGTGCATCTGCTCCTACTACCCACAAATTTAAAAGTCCTATCTCACCCCCATGAATTTCTTTTAATATTATGCAAATATTGGATCAAAGAACAAGATCTTGAAGAAAATTGCATGAAAGCATAAGTATTTGAAAACTTGCCAGGAGTTGGTTGCAGCTTCAAAAGTGAAAAATGTGTCAAACTACAGGAGATGTCCTGTAATGGTTTTATTGGAAGACAGACCGAGGGTGATCAGATTAATGCTTTTGTCTGGTGAGATGAGGACGTGTTGTGCCACAACAGCATGAAAACTGACCTAAGAGTGCTGCTGAATAAGCAGCTATCTCCTGAAGACTCTTATTGGTACGTGTTGTTATTTGCATAATTTTTTTAAGAGACACTACTTTCTATGGTATTTCTAAGTTTATGTTTATTGTTTTAGGTAACAACTTTAACGTAAACAAACATTGTAGAGTCAACTGGAGAAGCATCGTGCTCCTACACTCTATGATTTGTTACTACAAATCTAACAGGTTTAAGTAAATGAATATTACTGTGGCTGTTTCCTGTAGAATAGGTGAATGAAGGGTAGCCAGTTGGGAACACAATTTAGGGTTTTTCCCTGATAATGGGGCTCCATGTCACTAACAACTCTCTCCTTTTCAACCTAATGTTCCCTTCAAGGCTAAAATAACAAACTATGTGTGGTAGAGCACGTTTCTCTGCTGAACATAGAGAGCACCTCTAAGCTAAAGGTAAGCCAGATGCTCGTAGTGAAGGGCTGCTGCTTCAAGGATCAATAGACTGGCTGGATCTAATTTCTAACTGAAAATCCCAGAAACTGCTACCGGTCAATCTTTCATATCTTTATTTTCGTCTCACTTTAAAATCAAAGCAGAAGTCATTTTACCTATAATCAAAACGTTTTTTTAATGTCTTTATAATAAGATTATCATTTTCCCAGGGTACTTTAAAAAGACAGTTGCTGCAGCCCAACCTTTTATGATATTATGTTTGCTGAGTATTAATAAATCTTTCATGTGGTATTCTTTGGTAACATGTAATTCCCAGCTATATTTGTCACATTGGTCACTACAACTTTAAACAAATCATAAGCCAGAACCCACAATAGTTAGTGCATTACTGCATATTCATTCACCACCGTGTATTTTTACAGGTAAACCTTTCCAACATACATAGATAAGCAAATAAATAAAAAATGTATTAAGAGCACAAATAGTTCTCCTTGTGATTATTTTTTTTTTTTACTTGAACTATGCCTGCGGCTTTTCCAAGGTTACCATTAGGTGGACAGTCGAATGTTGTCAGTGAGCTTTTCAAAGCATGTATTATATCCCTTTCTTTTCTTCATTACAACATATTTGTAATATTGTATCACATAAGATCCTATTAAATAAAACATTATTTTACTGGTATTTCATGCAGTTTTGTTTTCGACAACACAATACAGACCCTATGGGTCTTGCAAATTTTAGGCATTCAGCTTGAGTCTAATCAAAGTGACGAGTGCACTGGGGTCAAAACGAATCAGCACAGCATGGCATTGCAAAGCATTGCCTCTCAGCTGAATTACAATCCAAATCCTCCCTTTGATGCTCACCAAGATCACTTATTGGTATAAATATTACATCTTTAGCAAGAACTTTATTGTCATCAGAGTCACTTCATCACACAATGTTTAACATGAGCTGAACAACACTGAAAGTGAAATTCGCAAAGAAGTAGCAATCCGCTCTTTTTTTGAAACAGTTTTGCAAGTTGCTATGTTCTTAACTGATGTTATTGGTTTAAATACAGGCAGGGAAAAACACACCCACAAAGTTCAGCAAATGGAGTTATTCCTACATCTTCTTGCTTTAGTTCGACTTTGACCACAAACGCATGCAGAAGCAGAATTGACCAAAGACCGAAGAAGCTGAGATAAACATTTTCTCGATGAGAGCTCCAGGTTTTGCCAAAAGTACAAGAACCTTGCATGTTTCATTCCTCTAATTGGTCAATTTAAAGACAGAAAGACAGTACTCTAAGGAAGAACTTTAAATGCATCCCATTACAAAATAAGTAAAGGCAATCCAGCCAACTTTGGAGAATTTAAATTTTGATGTATTCATTTAATACTGCTGTATTTGATTACTATATGACAAAAGTGGCCTATGGTTTATGATATGTGCCACACAAGCAACACCTCCTCTAACTAACAAAAGGAAGGGATAATTGCTAAGACACCAGTGTGGCTGCTTACTAATTTCTATCTCCTGCATCAAAATTAGCCAACAGCTTTCAGTATTTTCTCTCAATCCAAACAGCATTTGTCCATTGTTTCCTCAGGCAATGTAATGTAATGCGGTGTGTGAACAAACAGCACCAAATCCTACACTTGATTTGTCACAATGTCTGTGAAATACTTTTTTTTGATTGGCCTACTGTACAAAATCAGATCAAAAGCTGTAGGAATTAAGTAACAGTATTTTAAAGTAAATACATTTCTCTTGCCATTCACAGCATTTGTATTGTGGGGTGTGTGAAGTAATTATTATGTATGTTTATGAAGCCAGAACAGTGCTGCTGGAAGAAAGGATGTAAAAAGTTTTTTTTTGTGTGATGTTTTCTTTTCCGTAGGTCACCTACCAGGGTCAGTGGCTGACATGATTGCACCAAACAGGAGGCAGTCAGTGAGGGAGAACTCTCCATCTGCTGCTCGTCTCAGAAGCACCATGACTCTGGTGAAGCCATAGACGCAAGCTCTGATATTGGATCAAACAGACAAGGAGAAAAACACACTGTGGTCATTTTTCTAGAAGGGCAGGCAGGTGCAAACCTATCAGTCATTCTGCTAAACACAGCAGGCCCCTCCTCCACCCCCTCGAGTAGTCAAGCTAATGGGGCCAGACACAACCAGCAGGTGAGTTGACCCCTTTCCAAATAGCGGTGCCAAATACAAACAGAGCAACGTTTTCTCGTTCTAAGGTTACAAACACAGTATGTAGTAAATTTTGACTTAAACATTATTTGAATCCAGACTAAAATTGTTACATGTTCGGTATTATTTATTTATTTTTTTATTTTTTTGTAACTTTGAGAAGACTTTGTGAAGGGCATCACAGCAGAATATTACAGAGGAAGATTTTGTCTTATCATCCCTGGAGCCAGACTTTAGAATAAATCTCAGACTCCGACTGTACCCAGCCTTATCTCGTCTATAAAAGTGCTGCACTCTGAAGGCAATGAAAAAAATGAAAAACACCTTTTCTCATCAGCATTCATAACTGCAGGCCATCTCCTTCATCAAAACCGAGGTGTGTTAAGTGCTAATCCAGTTAGGAAAGACACATCCCATAATAATCAATATGCCACTGTGTCTTCTGGTGAACACCCAGCGTGACTTGGTTACCATGGAGCCGGCACACAACTCTGTCCCCACGGTCCGGATTTAAAGCACTGTCCTCAGGTAGAACAACATAAGCTGCCTTATTCATGTGTCTTAAAGGGGATATACGAGGTTAGGGTGGTTGTGCTTCCACCGGCGGCGTGTT
>JAVLVB010000491.1:947456-959399 GCA_032876305.1 Orestias chungarensis | reverse complement strand
TTTTTTTTTTTTTTTTTTTTTTTTTTTGTGGTTTCAAAATAACAAACCCACAAAATAAATTTCAAATTTCAATCATAATATTGAATCCAGTCGTCCGCTCTCCATTTCCTCTGGTGTCTTACTTGAAAGCACGGATGGCTGTTGACGTGATCTAATGAATGTGGGTTTCCGTAAGAAACAAATTACTGGGTGCAGTTTCCATATTGCAAAGATTTACTTGGACTTCAAGGCACATTAGCTAAATAGGGCTCTCTGCCAAGGGAGCATTTGGATATGCCTTTTGTTTATCGTAGCAGGAAATGTTTTCGAAGGGCAAACAAATGTCCTGGTAAAGTACTGCTGCTGCTCGAGTTCTGACCAATACCAGGAAATGTGACCACATTAGTCCAGTGCTCAAGTCTCTGCACTGGCTTCCTGTCACTCAAAGAATAGACTTTAAAACAGCCTTGCTTGCGTACAAATCTCTACATGGTTAAGCCCCAAAGTACATATCTGACATGTTAGACAGCCAGGACTCTGAGAACCTCAGGTAGTGGCCTCCTGCTGATGTCCAGAGTCAGGACTAAACAAGGTGAGGCTTCATTCCAGTTTTATGCTCCTAAAATCTGGAACAGTCGTCCTGAAGAGGTGAGACAGGTTTCAACTCTGCTGTTGTTTAAATCCATTATTTAACTGTGCATATAGCAACTGAGAATATTATTACTATTATTATTATTTTTATTTTATTTCTTTTAAATTCAAAGCTGATTTTATTGTTTCATTTTCTGATCTTTTTTCCTATGTAAAGCACTTTGAATTGTCTTGGACACGAAAATGTCCTATACAAATAAACTTGCCTTGCCTAAGTTGTTTTTTTTTTTGGCAAAGGAGCAGACAAAGCCAGATGACATGTTAAGAATTGGGTTTATTTGTGACATGTCACATTGTAATCACAACACTCACCAACACTGGTATATGTGGATAAATGGCGACGTTTGGCTGTAGTCTCTTAGTCAAGATGAAACGTCTTAACAAAGACAAGGGGCGCCATCTAGCGTTGCCTGACCAGAAGTGCAACACTGGAACAGCAGCTCCATACGTTCTGGCTCCACAAGCACAGTCATTGAACTGCCAAGACCTTTTAACATCTCCAGCCAAGTTCAGCACACCAAGAGCTTCTGGAGACACTGTAATTGATCATTCTGTGAGGTGAACAGGTGTGATCAACAAAAGCTCAGTCCGTCAGTTCCACGGTGCTGATACTCCACCGACGCTGACACACTAAGAAGAAGACTGGGACACATCTAGAACATTAATTATGTGTCATTAGCTGCACCTGTGCTGCTCTTGCTTTAACAAAGGCCTGCACAATCGGGCAAGGAGAAGTTATTTCACAGAGTTGCAGAAACGGGGCTCGCGACAGCAAAGAATCATTATGCCGATGCAAACATTGTGCCACAGATTTCATAGCCTGCTAACGTAACTGTACCTGAAGTGCAGAAAGCACAGTGATATTTTCTAACTTCTGACAAACTGGAAACTCACAAATTTCCGACAAATTTCATTTGGACAGAAAATAAATTATCGTGTTGTTGGAACAATTATTCAATTTTGTCCATTTATTTTCATGGCGTACTGTAAAAAAACAAACATTTTTACCCATGTATTTAAATTTTTGTGTTTAGTTTACAAGTACTGTGTATTTATCATGTTAATAAATAAGTATTACAGGCAAACCTATTTAATAAAAAATTTATTTTAGATTGTTGTATACTAGAAACGGTTTTAATTCTCAGTGTTTCATTAACAGCGACATATGAGGTGAGAAATTAAGTGCACATTGTTTTTTCTGGTCCTAATTGATAATGTTTACCTTTTTAATTGTGTATTATTACTGACAACATGTATTGAATGATATCAATTAACATGAATGATATCCCCAAAAATTGTTTTTAGGCTACTCTTGGCGTGGCTGAGAACCCTGTTTAAAAATCTGGTGACCAAGCAATGGATTATGGGTTCTGGTTTTTGATGGGCTATAGTTTGGACATTTACACACACCTGTAGGGTTGTAGCTGTTTGCTGTAAATCCCTCACTATCATTTTGATTTCTCATTCTTAACCGATTGGAAATAATCCACGGGCTGTAGCTGTATACACAAACTGAAGCCACAGATTACGGTTTGTCTGATTAAAGGTAAAGCAGGGAACAGCACAACAAGCTGGCATGCTGTCTGAACTTTCAAAGTAAAGTCTTATTTATTTCAAAATTGTAACAATTATAACTTAATCTTGTAAGACATGCCAAACCAACATCTTAGTATGTACTTCCAACAACTGACTGATTTACTTCAGTTGAAAGTCCAACCACACACTGCAGGTTGCTGACATGCTGTAATGTAAGTGTTCCTTCGGTTATTATCGCTAAGAGTCGATAATAACATAAACTAAACTCATGTTTAAATGGCATGTTTACATGTATAGATAAAAACAGAATAAAGCCTAAGAAATATTTCCAATACTGTATAAAACTCAGATCTAAATTCTGGAGGTATTGTTTTTTGGTGTTGATTAATGTAAATGAACGGAACACTTACCCTATACACAAGGAGCTGATCATGGTGCCCAGAAAAGCATAAGTCAGAATCGAGCCCAGGTTTTCAAAGAACTGTTTCTAGAATACGAATGAAAAAAAAAGCAGCTGCATTTAGATAAACCTAAAACCGATGGTCCATCAGTTATTAAAGGTCTTAATAAGTAATGATGTTTTTCTACAGCCTTCTCACCTGATTCAGTGTGTACGCTCCAAAGAAGATGATAGGAGGCAGGAAAAAATCAAAAAGGATCTCTGGATCGAGCATACCCTGAAAAAAAACCAAAACTTTATTTATGGCACAAAAAACACATATTTAACAAAAGTCTTTTCATTAAATAATTGTAATCCGAAGGGATGAGCAGAGGGCTCCTTGTGTTTCTTTTCCTCTGCTAAAGATCACTCAAGGGAAAGCGAGATTGGTACTTTGTAAATAACTGATAAATTATTGTTTTGGCAGCTTTATTTTCAGCAAAGATTGCTTGTCTATATAATTCATTGTTCATTTTCTTCTTAAATCAGAAGATTAAAATAGCCTGTACTCAGTTCTAAAAGAAAAAACAAAACACACACACACACACATTCGAAATCTATCAGGAGTTGTCAAGACAAAGAAAACTGCGGAACATAAGATATTTGGATTAGAGTGCTGGAATGAAATGACATAGTTGCCAAAAGCTGGAATTGATGGTATTAGCGGCCTCAGATCTCTCCTCCACTTAGTGATTTTATGGCACTTTACTGATTCAGCATACTGCCAATGTGTCCTGAAATTGTATGATTAATGAAAAGCACAAAGCAAAAAATTAAAATTATAGCTGTCTGTATCCAAGAAGCTTACGGAACATATGCGAATAAGGAAGTACACCACCATTATGGCAGCGCTCTGCCATAAATAAGCAGCAAGATCCATGCTACAAATTACTTTCAACACAAACAGTAGCCATAGTGGGAGGCATTCCTGTATTTATATTCACTTTCTCTGAAGGATTCTCATCTAAGCCAATGAGATCCAATACAAGCCAATTTGTAAGGCAGCTTTCCATATGCAATTTCATCCTTCAGTACCTTTAATTTGTATTGCGGGTAGATTTGTAAGGGAGAAAAAAAACTGAAACAATGTTTTATTTATAAAAGAAATATCACTAAGAGAAAAAAATAGGATTCGGTATGGTCAAACCTTTTGTCTGCATAATAAGATCAAGTGAGAACAACTAAAAACAACTTTAACTGCAACAACAGTATAAAAAAACACAGATAGATTAATGCCTTTGTTAATGTTCCGGTTTTAGGACAAGCCCGTGCTTTGATTAATTATGTGAATTAGATGCATGTTTTGTGAAATTGCTCTATAAATTCAATGCTTGGGGAGCCATCGTAAAAACCAGTCAGCATGCAGTTCTGCATTTAATCAGGTAACCAGATCTACAAATTCCACTGCAGCCCTAACCTAGCACTCAATCAATTAATTTTGGTGTGGCCGCAATTACAGACAAAGCACAACATTCGTGCATTTTTTCAAATCTAAGTTAAAAAACAAATAGTATGACACAAAGAAGTATGGCCACAGCTGTGAGAAAATTATGCATATCCTGGCAGCTTTTACACTAAGGCACCAACTGCATCACAGAGCTGAGGATGGAGGTGTGCTACATATGCGCTAATTGCCTCTTCAGCTGAGCAGTGCTAAATTTAATCAAACCACAAACTTTAATGCTGTTCTCCCCACTGGCACATAATGGACTCAGTAAAGCGATGAAATCCTTATCTCTCTCTGCTAGCTCCCAGTATGTATCAGGCCTAATGGCTCAAAGTCTACACACGCTTCTGCTGATGTAATGCCCTCCATTGTAGCCTCTGCTGGTTTACTAATGAGACCTCCACGTTCATAACAGACAGACAAGTCAAAGCCTTTAGAGAAGAGTCACACTTTGCCAGGGGGATTTTTAATCTCCACAACTGGCCTCCTCCTGGTTTAAAACATTCCTCCTAGCTTCATCAACAAACGTCCTAAACTAAACTTGTAGAATGTAAATAAATGAAAATGAATACAAGAGCAGCTTTTTAACTTTGATTAGTGTAGCTAAAGTCTATTCAAATGAATATGTAAAATATTGTGAAAAAGTTCTGCAGACTGAGGAGTTCAGGTTTTATGGGTTTTCTTAGTTGTTTTGCGTCATTTCTCAAGTCACTAGTGACATTTGCACAACAGCTAATGCATATATCAAAACAGTTAAAACTGCAAAAACTAGTGGACACGAAAATGTTAAATTTCCTTAAAAGCAACTATTCGTGTCAGTGAAAGTGTTCAGTGTCATCAAAATAAAAATAAAAAGTGTCCTGACATCATTTCAATGTACATGATACAATAATTAAATGATTAAATGATCATTCGCCATGTTTTCATTACGACCATTCACTGTGGAAGTCTTTTCTACTGGAGAACATTTAGCTACACCTTACAAGCCTCTATGTTTTTGATTACATATGAAATTTGTGCAAAAATCCAGGTTTAAGATAAAAGGTCAATATAGACAAAGACTTTCTACTTAACATTTTAAGAAATTTGTCCCTCATTAAGTTGACAAGAAAACAATGGAAGAGAATTTTCTTACATAAAATATTAAATATTTTCAGTGAAATGATCTCACTGGAGCATTTATGAATTAAATTAATAACCCTCATTTCCACCTCTCTAAATCTTCATGAGCCATAAATCTCTTTGAGGCTAAAATTACCATTAACTGCATCACTGTATGCTTTAGTGTCTGTTTTACAATAGAGCCTGTCAATAAAAAAAAAAAGATGGGAGCTATCTACATCCATTACTGTCCTCTGTGCCACAGGTTGAAGTCTGAGGTGTCTGTTCAAGAGGAAAAAGCCTGCAGTGTCTGCTGGCTGAGACACCTTCTTGCCTTTTCTGCAGTGCAGTGCAATCTGCCACTAACATCCCCTTGCAAAAGTATCTTATTATGGGAATATGGCACGCAGACAACAAGCTGGGGAATTTGTCCTGAGTAGACTTTTGTTTTTAAGCAGGTTAAATATTGCATTCAAATAGCTTCTTCACTCTAGAGTCCTTATAGGACACCTGAAAAATAGCAATCCTCTGTATTGGTCCCCTTAATAATCCCTGTGAATAAAACAGCTCTTTTCTTTTCTTTATATGCACTACAGTGCTTTTCCAATAACAGACGGACCAAGAAAAACCTCCCTGAAAACTAATAACCAGAAGCCATTAGAGGATCTTGTTGGTGCAAATACTCTGGGTGCATCCAGAGGGCTTCAAACGGTCCTGCTGCAGTGCTAATTAAACGTCTTCTCAAAGCCGGCGAGTTTGTGGGGCGCTGTGCCTCTGGTTGCACTAATCTCACATATACAAAGGCTCATCCATGTAAAAGATTTGCTTTGCCGCACATCTTCGGCGAAGGTCTAACTAACATTGCCATAGTTACCGTGTGAGCGCTCGAGTGCTGCGAGCATCCCTGGCCCAGCCTTCCAACGTGTCTGTAACAGTGCCAGTGGGATGAGGTGTTGACCATCATGACACGGGGAGTGCTGTTCAGACCATGGCAAAAGGAAATGTCGCCTGCGTTCTCCGAATGCTCCTCTCGGTCCAACCACAGGTACTTAACGGCTAAACCCAGAAAGACGCCTGCAAAAGATTTACAGACAAATGCTTGAAACATGTAACCAGGCTCAAAATAATCAAGAGTTTTAGAAAAACTGTAAACATAGTTTACATTTGCATTGTCATCTTCCTACATTTTCCATAGTGGCTAATATAGTTACAATGACTATAACACAATAAACAAATGCTCAAGTCTACGCTGTTGTTGTCCTTCAGCTTTTCGTTTATTGCAAACAAAAGCCACAATAGGGAGCTGCAGGTTAAGAAAAATAAACACAAAGTGCAAGATGTCTAATCTAGCTAATGAGGAGCTTAGTTGCTGGGCGATAATCTATTTACCGAAACATCTTAATCACCCGTAAAATAATTCTCTGCTGCTTTAAGAGCGAGCATCACAAAAAGTGTTCCTCGCCTACAAAGCGAGTAAGATATTAGGAGTTTTGGCAAACCACAGCAACTGTCTCGTGACATTTGTTGTACAGCCTATGCATGACCAGTCCTCAGGTTTCGGTTTTTGTCCTGTCGAAACGCGGAGCTTTATGTCTAAGTTTCCATTCCCACCATCACATGGATAGGACATTCTTTGGGATGACAGAACTTAATCCAGAGACGGCTGAAGCTACAAGCTGTTGTAAGCAGGAAATTGCTGATAAACAAACGCCACTAAGCAGGAAGTCATATTGTATAGTGGTACTGACTGACAAGAAAGGAGCTCCTGCTCCAAACTGTGGCCCTTCGAGCTGCTGAATCTCGAAGCTGCAGATATCCCTGCTGGAGATGACTTTGAAAACTAGTGTGAAAGAGATTTTCTCCGAATTAGAGGACATAAATGTAATTTAAATTTTTTTACAACAGTCAAGCACGGCGGTGGTAGCATTGTGGTTTGGGGTTGTTTTACTACCAGAGGATACAATGGATGGATTAATTAAGGCTGAATACCACCTCTAGTGTTTTGTGTTGGTGTTTACCAGCAAAACCATTTTCTATAAACACATTATACTGTAGCTTGTTTGAGAGCTGAATAAAAGCAGATCTAAAAATGTGTAATATATTTGTAACATACTTTTGAGGCAGATTAGAAAGTCTGGAGGGAGAACTGCAGCAATCTTCCCAATTTCAAATTATTATTTCCTTCTGCTTTAAACTATATGTGAACTAATCTATACATTATTTTCAATTTTGGATAACATTCTTCTTTATTCCAAGGTATCTGCACGATTCAGACTAAACATTCTGCCACACTAATCAAAGTGGGCCTCCAGGAAATGCTGTCAAAGCAGCAGCTTCCGCGCATTGCTTTGTAAGTGGGGTGACCTACCGTAGAGCATCGCACCTCCAGCCTCATTTATGAGTCTGTATCTGAACTGCTTTAACTTCCAAACGCTGAGGATTGTTATCAAGGCCAAACCCACTGCGGAGAGAACAAACAGTGGGGCGTTATCTTGTCGCTGCCTCGCACTGCTCGGCATCTCGACACTCTTTAGGGTGAAACTTTTTCTCCTGTATGTTAAATAAGACGCTTCTTCCGAGAGGAGCCGCTGCAACATCCGCATCTGGAGCGTGTGTGGTGCGTTTAAGGTTCTTCGGAAAATCTCGTGCTCTCTCTCTAAGGAATTGTAATGATCTGCAATGTCTTAGATGACAAGAAAGAATTTTTGTCTTAGATGCTATTTTTTATATATATATATATATATATAATTTAAGATTTTTTTGGGGACAAATTAGCTTATGCTTAGCTCAACTATAAACTAGTTTTTCATGTATATTGTTTTAGTTGAATCTTTTTTTAATATACCCTTTTTGACTTTGTGTAGCTGAGGTAAATGTGGAGAGAAAAAAAAAACCTTTACCTACATTTATATTTTTACTTTTTCTGGAATTGGAATTTTCTATATTTGTTGTTAATAAATTAGCTAAAAAAAAAAAATCTAATTTTTTTGGTAAATTGTAGATTTAAGAGTTTGAAGGTGCAGTGCCGGCGAGTGTGAGACACGTTTGCAATTCTCCAGCAGGTGGCGCAATAAACAAACCAATGCAGGACAGGATCATTCTGCTGGGCCTTCGTCAGCTGGATTGAACGTGTTTTGGTGCTTTTTTGCTGCGCATGTATTTGTTCACTTATTTCTGTAGAGAAACGAACTTTTGTTGAATTAATTAACATGAGTTACTAGTTCGTCAATAATCCTGTGTTTCACTTGAATGCAATGCACATGACAGAAAAATCCACAAACAATGTTATTTGTCTGTTTATTTGTTAATTTGTGAATTTCTATGCAAAAATATGCACGTATTAGTTAACTGTTGATTGCATTTCAGCTTCAGTGAACAATTATGGTTTTACAAACTTTAAAATAATAGTAGGAAGCCGCAATTCGTTTTTGGATATATTCAATCATAATAACATATAAAATGGTCATGCAACAATTATATACTGGACTATTGTATATTTTTGGGTTTTGATCCAACATAGATGCGTGAAACAATCACAGGATGCGTTCCTTGTCCTGTTGTTTGATGGGCTCAACACTTTGGTCATTAACTCCCTAAAAACGGTTTCAGTTTGAATAAAATGTCATTTCAAATAACCTTAAAGATTTTAAATAAAACAAACCCTTGGAGAGGTTTAACAGTGATATATTCGGCGTTTTACTTGGCGTTCCAGACTCGAGAAAATAAATTAGTCCCGTCGCCTAGCAACCTCCGCCGCAAAGCGACGTCGAACGTCGCAACTCGCAAAAACGGTTGTGTTGAAAAGTGTCGGCACGGCACCCATTGTGGTGTGATGAAGAGGAGTGAGCGGCTGTCTCACAACAAGGAGGGAGACCGAGTAAGAGGGAATGCCGTGAGCACAAAGAGGACAGATAATAAACGAGCCACAAATGGATGTTCCTCCGCGACACGACCGCTTCGGACCCGAGTGAGGAGGAAGCACAGTTGCGACCACTCCGGGGGAAAAAGGTCCCGGAAACCGAAGAGTTAAAAGAACCCCCCCCCCCTCACACTTACAAAGCCAACTGTTTATTTTAGCAGCTAGCAGGCTAGCTTCCCGGGCTACATGTGTGTAACTGAGCTTCGGAAGTGGAAGTCCGTGCGGAGCCGTCGAGCTCCGGAGAAGAGCTCGGCGTTTTCCGCCAAGGAATAAAAAAAAAAAAAAAAAAAGCGTTAATTCAATTGAATTCGCTCAGTTAGAAACTAGACTCAACTTTAAAAGAATGACTCCAGCCGAACCGTGAGCCGTTTTTTTTCCCCCTTCTACTCCAGCTTTCACAACCAGAGGGAAGGAGAACTCTGACAGGTTCGTAGTTTCATTTTTTCCCCCTCTTGTTTCACACGTGAGAACTGGTTTACCCGGTTTTTATTTTTCTCCTACAGTTTCCAAAAGCTGGGAAGCAAACAACAGCACCACCTTTGTTTCAGTGCGACTCAATAGTAGTCTGAGCGTCGCTGATCCCATCAGCTGTTTTATATTCCGTTTTTTAAATACTGTTTTGTGCTCAAAATGTCAATATTCACAATGTGTTACAATTTGATGTCATTCCTAGATTCTACAAATCAAACAAATATAAAGATGGAGGTAAAAAAAAAGAGGAAATGTTATGTTACAATGATCATGTATTTATGTGTTAGCAGAGATGATGTGATTTAAATGCAAAATCATGCCACACTTTTTGTTTTTGGGTACAGAATCTGGCATTGCAATCAAACACTGCCTAACAAAAAAGAAAGAAAGAAATCTCCTTTTCGAATAAAAGGCTCCACTAAAATAGTAAGCACCTCAACAGATCCCAGGTTTATTTCATCTTGTTCATCTCGTCTGAATGTTCTCACAGACCCAAACAGCTACGTAGTTTAAAATTGTTTGGATCAGAACTGTGAATCCAAAACCACGACATTCCAGCCACGGCTTTCTTAAACGGATTATATTATAACAGCTAAATTTATTTTATTTTATTCGACGTGAAGACATGATCAAGCTTTTTCCTTACTGTGACTCATCTCTTTAATTTTCTTGAGTCTGACCTGCTGGTTTGTGCTGCAGGTTCTTAGCCATCATTGGTGCATCTCTAGTTCAGGCATAGATCACATAGACTTATTACTAAAAGTCACTAAGCGGGATTTTTATTGTATAATGTACGTATCTGCTGTTGGGCCGTAAAGAGACTAAAATCCTAATTTAAAATAACTAAAATTTAGGCTTTATTAGGTCATAAGAGCTATGGATGACATTTTTACTGCCGTATTAAATTCCTGCACCTGGGGCAAGCTTATTATACTTTCATTGAAGGGGGGAAAAAAATCAAAGCTTTTATTACAGGGGTCATTATCATTTGTGCATATTTAATGAAGTTTGGCTTATAAGTGTGTGTGTGTGTGTGTGTGTGTGTGTATATATATATATATATATATATATATATATATATATATATATACAATGGCTGGCTTAAACCTGTCATACAAAGCATTATATCACTATTTACTGAAAGGTTAAAATTCAGGAATCTACAGAGCCTGAGCCTTAAAGTAATAGCTTGATTTGTTGTTTTTTTAAGGTGTAGAGAGTTTTGAATTCACAAGTTTAACTTTTGAACAGCTGTCAAAGATCATTATGTACAAAAAAAGGTACTAATATAAGGTAATCATTTCTTATGCAGGGTTTGACCCTTGATTTATTTAAAAGTAAAACGTTATAAATGAAAATGTCTTACTAGAATCGTATAAAAGATTCATTTGAGACAGTCTGCTTGTGGTTGATTTGAATCTTTCTGATTGCCCAGTGGGGGGGTCGTTTTGTAATTGCTGCCTAAAAGCTCCCAATGGAGCTTTGTAACTATTTTTTTTGTTGTTTTTTGAGCTGACATTTCAACTTAGAGCTAAAGTAACAACTACAACAGACAGAGGTATACGACTGGAAACGTTGGGTAATCAAATCAATTGTGTTTTCAAACATTTCCCTCTATCTTTTTACTTTAAATTGCTGTGTTTTTCAAAAGCTTTTTTATTTATTTATTTTATCAATAACGCTGCCAGACTGCATGGATTTAAATCAGTGGATGACTTTTCTCAAAAATTCACCAGAAGGGATGTAACGTTTTGAAACATACTATGGAGTAAATCGAGCAGAACCAATAGGAGTTTTTCAAATCCAAACTTGTCTGTCCTTATTTTCTGCGTCTTTCGGTTGCAGAGCATACACTGTTGATGTTACCATCAAAGCCATCTGCTCTTTCATTTGAGCAGGAGATAAAGGGGCTGACGTTCATCACGATCTCAACTGTCCCACATGTTTGCTGCCGCGAGCTGATCCGGACGTCTCTGGAAAAAAAACACATAGTTTTCCAATAAAGCTTTATTGATTTGCCCCCATCAATAACCTTGGCTACAGCGGTTTGTTTCCACAGAAACGAAGCGCGTGGTGCGAGGCAAGCAGAGATTGGGCTTGGGGGGGGGGGCTTTTTCCTGTTTCCCCAATATTTTGGTTTAGGGGCTTTGTGATAATACCGGCAGCCATCCGAGCAGACGTTTTGACTCTCGTGTGTGTGTGTGCGTCCCCCAGCAGCAATAACTCCAAAAGTGTCTTATTTTGCTGGATTTTTAAATTACTGGCATTTTTTAAATATTTTGTTTTTGCTTTACTGCGCTGGATCCTCCTAATTTTCAACATGTACCCTCATGCATTTCCAGAGGAATTAATCAAGCATGATGTTGTGTGCATTGACTTCATTATTTGAAATGCAGTTTC
>JAVLVB010000491.1:934619-947356 GCA_032876305.1 Orestias chungarensis | reverse complement strand
ATGTTGGCTTTCCCTTTCGCTCTCATCATCTCTGAAGCAGTTTTGCACACAGAGCCAAAAACCAGACAGAGTTTAATGCAAAATGAAGTATTAGATTACCCTGTCCTCCGCTGTATCAACCTTTGTCATTCCGTTTTAAGCCTACGCTGAGCCCGTTTCTTTATCTTGTGCCTTCTTCTGTCCCGGTAATGAGCCATTTTGCGGCTCTTAACATCTGTCAAACTTGGGGATATTCTGCTCGCGCGACTTATTTCCGATGCAGGAAGAGCCAGACGCTGTCTTGATTCTCCCTGTTTTTATTCCAATGTGCGCAACAATGTACTCTGTACAAAGACCATGCTGAAGAAGTTTTTTTGTGCCAAATTCCAAATATAGTGGATTTTTTCCCCCCGCTAATGATAAAGAATAAATCTGTGTTGCTCCAAACTATGTGCTCCTGTTGATATTGGGCCTCTCTGTTTATCTAAGTCATTCTAGTACAGCGATAGCGTGGGTCACTAATTAAAAACAGTTTTTTGCGCGGGCATGGTCAGGCAAACCTGAAAGGAATCAGATTTCGATGGTAATGTCCTTTTGTTACACTGTGTAACAGCTGTGCTTGAATACAAAGCATCTGGCTCTTTTTAGGGGCGTAAACTGAACTTTACCCTCGTCAGGAATTTGAGTTGTAAGTTTGCCCTGCTTGAGTGCCGAACAGTATACCTTTAATTCTTTACAGAGAGGTAAATTGGTAATCCTCTGTTGGCTATAAGAGCTCTACAGTAATTGGGATTCCACGTTTAAATAGCCTGACACTAAGTAATGACCAAATTTATGACTATAGAGCACACCTCAATATAAGCCGCACCCTCAACTAAGAAAATAAAAATAAATAGAAATATATATATATATTTCGAACTCATGTTGGGCGTCAAAACGCTTGTAGTTGACGTGAAGGGTTCGCACTTTCGGTCTGGTTAGCGGTCTTTTTGTACAATGGCGGTTGAAATTAGGAGAGGGGCTGGGCTTCATTTAATGAAAAAGTTGAAGCAAGAGAACGTCATTGTCAGCTACAAGACTTTACATAGACTTTACATGTAAACCGGACGCGTTCGTTGTGAGCGCAGCGTAACTGAACTCATTACCGTGGTTTCCTGAAAGGTGCCCGTAACATAAAAGTGCTGATCATACAAAACAGTAAAGTTCATGTTTGGGTTCCGTGATGGAGGCGGTTATGGGTTTGAGAAACGTTTCTCTGTCGTGTCTGCTGCTGCTGCTGCTGCTTGCATCTTTTGTTTCACGTCTGCTAAAGCGCCCCCTGACAGATGAAAGGAAAATCCATGCGTGGTTCAAAGCGTGGGGAAAAAAGTAGCGGCTAAAAACAAGCGCAAAACTTTAGCAAAAATTCAACAACTAACAGATGTAGATTTATTCATTAAAAAATAAAAAAAGTTGGTTGAGAAATAAAATCTTTTTCTTATTTTACCACATTATCTTTTCAATTAACTGAATGATTTCATCTGTATTTAACCTACAGCACCAAACCCGCTATAGGAAAAATTTTAATCCATTAACTTCCCCAGTTTGATAGACTCTACGCCTAATTATAACAGAGTCAGGATGAAGACTCAAACATGAGCCATACCTTAAGATTTATAGACGCAACTGACAATATATTAAAGATGTTATCACCTCATCTAGCGTGTGTTTCATTAACGGAACAGTGTGCGTAAAATAACCCATCAGTTAAACGGTAAGTGCACTTAATCAGTTTTGACATGTGAGCCGCGTCGCGTTAAATCTACAGGAAGCTAAATGTGTTTGTGTCACGTGTGATGGCTTTTTTTTTTTTTTCTTGTCGAGGGTTTCACAATACTGCGGTTGCTTTAACCGCTATGCACAAACAAACTGTGAGATGATTCAGTCAGATCACGGATTGCTCTGACAATTCCTCCTCACTTTTGTCAGCTAAATATTTGAGAGGAGGAGAAAAAAATTGTGCGTCTGCAGTTGCAAATCGGGCGCCCGTGTCTTGATTTCACATCCAGTCGCTGTTTACGACTCCCCGCTTGTCACCGTTTTCTTAATAAACTGCCTGCTTTTAGCTGCCTCGAAAACTGCCCCTAATGTCAAAACACAACGTTTTCATGAGAACTTTAACTTCTAGGACAAGGCTGAGCTTTTGAAGGTGGTGCAGCAGCGTATCCGTGTGCTGACGGCATCTTCAGGTGAAGTAAAACATTAGGCTTTTAGTGAGCTGACTGCACGCCACGGTGCCATTTAATGCAAAGATGAATAACGAGGACAAAAAAAAAATACATTTTCAATAAAACAAATAGTTTTCTTGTCTGTAGGTAGAGTGTCCAATTAAAATTGGAGTCCTTGTTTAGTTGATTAAGGGCTCAAACTGGCCGTAGGAGAGGAGCAGCGTCCTTTCTTTCTTTCTTTAATTCGTTCATGTTTCTGGTTTCAGGAGGCTAACCAGAGGATCCCCATCCTCTGAGAGAAGGTCCCCCACAGTCTGGTGCACCTTTACTGTGATCTTTATAAAAAAGCCTCTCGTTATCGTTCACTGGAGTCCCGAAGTCTCATCATCAGCCTCCTGACTCTTTCCGTTGCCGTTTCCCATCTTGAAATTTCTTAAATTGGACCATGGCTGCTTTCTTTCAAAAATCTTTGGCCCACTCTATGTTGTTAGATGGCTTGTGTTGATTTTTCTTTTTAATCCTCAGATTCAGCAACTAATCTTGAATATAACCAAAATTACTGACACAACCTTAAGGCTGTTTTATAGGTTTCAATAGTACCACATTTCCTTTTCCCCATAATAAATTAAACAGTTTGAAATCTGTTGGGTTTTTTTGTTTCTCAAATTACATAAAGTCTCTAAAGTAATTCGCTAAATAATCGCCATTATCGCCTTTGTCACCTTCTGGCTCTTGATTTCGCTCTGCCAGACTGTCGCTTGTCTTTCTCCCAGATGAAGAGGGAGGTGGAACAACAACATGGGTTTCGTGGGGTGGCATTCAAGCCTTTAGTTCATCCTAGTTAAATGTCATATCTGATCCAAAGATTTTGGAGCTACGTCTGCTGCTGCCGCCGCCGCCGTAGTCGAGAACTAAATGACACTTGAATCGGGCTTTTAGAGCAGCAGGATAGTGAGTTTTTCCTCTCAAGCAATCAGCTTCCCCTCACTTCCCTGCAGCTGAAGGCAAGCACATCCTTGTGAATCCCACTGAAGTTTTTTTTTTACAGAGGGGAGAAGAGTGGGAGTAGGGGGTTGCCACACATCCACTAAAAACACTCCTGTGCGAAAGTATTCACACCTGGTGAATATTTCCACTGTGCGCGCCTTAACGGTGACAAACTTTCATGTATTTTAAAAGGGATGTCATTTTTATGGGTGGTGGGTCTGTTTTCAAGTGATGGACTGTAAATGTGAAAGCATTATTTATCATGAGTATGCCAATCATTCGTATTTGGCCTTTTTTTTTAAGGTGAGCCTTTCTTTTTTTTTTTAACAAAAATTCACACCGTCAATTTAAATATATTTCCCAGGAAATATTCCCAGGAGTTTGGCTTTAATCAAAATGCAGCTTAATTAGGCGTAAATGTGGTTTTGGTTCACTGGGAAACTGGGTCATGTTGGCTGCCATAGTGTGAAGCTCTTTCCTACCGTCTCATGTTTAAATTGCACGCACTGTTTTTTTGTTTTATTGTGTAAATTGAGGATCAGACCGTTTGAGAACCACACATCTGACCCATTAGCTCAGAGGTCTGGTTGTATTTAGAAAGCAAACCCCTGACCTAGCCTGAATTTGTTGTTGCTTGCACTATTAGCTAATATTAATCTTAGTTTGTTCTCCCATTAGCTCTGATCATCCTCCCTGTTCCGGCTAAATACAACCATCAGCACAGGGTGATGCTGCTAACAAGCTTTTCTCAGTAGTGGATGGCGTACGGCGGCGTGAGATATTCAAAGCAACACTAAGTAACTTTTCAACCTTCATAAAATATTTTCGTATTGTCATCGGCCGAATGAGTCCCTATCACTTTAACTGGCACAAAGCAACTTTGAGGAGGGTGGCAGGAACCTTGTCACACAAAAGAACTACAAATGGGCTGACCGCTTTACAGCATACGTCACTTCCCCAGTCTCTTATTTTCAACATCCTCATATGTTTTGCCACAATTTAGATTCATTACTTCATACTTCACAGACTGGAAACAAAAATGTACGTTATTTGTAGGAGAGCTGTCAAAATTTTTTTATTTCCAGTTTACAATTTCAAGCATGTCGTTGTATTATACCAAATCATAAATGAAGTCAATGCGAACGTGTAGAAACATTTCAAATAACATAAATTTTTTCTGCTCTATTAAATATTCAATGATGACCCTGATCCAATTTATATAAAGAGATTCTATTGAAATGTTTTTTCCTCTTTAAATGATATAAAGTAACTGCTCTACTTATGTCACAGATTAGTAAATAAAAATGTCGTTTCCCTTTAAAAATATGCAACCCCAAGTGTCTCTATCCGCCATATTTTTGGGATTATGTTAGTCATGTTAGCCTCATCTGATCAAAGAACTTCTCCGACAGAAACGGGATGCAAGAGTAAGCACTTTTTTGTTTTGTTTTTCCTTCTTTCTTTTTTTGCCGTTATCTGGCACGTTGCAGGCATCTCTCAGAACCGCCGCTCCCTGGCTGCTTTATTACGAATCCTGGCTGCTTCGATCTTGAGAGGAGAATCCGAGGAGCCCGTCGACGGGCCCGCTAATTGCACGAGTGCGCCTCCTCGTTAGCCGTGCCCTCTAAAGTCATCGGCCCTAATAGGCGTGCGTTAATGAGTGCTAATTGAGAACGGCTGATTTGCAGGGCCGGAATGGTTGTGTTTCCTAAAGCACCCTCCCTGTAACACTTTTTGCTTAAGGACCCGATTTGGGGAACGGCTTTATCAGGCGTTAACCCTACCAGGAGCTTTTAGTCTCCATCTGTGTCTTGATCTCTTTTCTTCCTCTGCTGACATGAGTTTGTAAACCTTAAACTAGTGACACCAGCCGGGTTTTTTTTTTTTTTTTTTTTTTCAAAGGAAGCACTTCAAAGTGTGATTAAAAGGAAGCGGGGCGGCTCTGATCAAACGTTATATTTTTCACAGTGTGACTGCCTTTACAATGCGGAGAGCAAGATTCCTCCCAAGATTCCCAAGCGCGGCGTAACTGTCGAGACAAGCAGCCCGCGAGTTACTCAGTCGTTCTTGGGAGGACGAGTAATGGATTTCTGTGAGCGCTCCTATGAGAAATCGTCCTCCAAGTGTACGTGTTTGCGTCTATTTTTTTTCTTCATTTTTATCTATACTGTAAGAGAGTTGTGCGTTTCCTCTTCATTTGATCGCTGACACTTTATTTTCTCATTTTCGCCACTTTTTTGTTTGTCTCACAGTGGAATATACAAGGAGTTTTAAGAAGGAGAGGGGCTCCAACAGCACAGGCAGGTTTATTGCATTGGCTGCGGGCCCAGCTCATTTTGTCCCAAAACGTCATGAAATCTCCCAAATGACCCGAGCAGTTCAAATTTGTGAGACAATTTCCTTTGCCAGGGAGAGTCGTTTTTTTTTGTTACTTTTTATTTTAATCAATGTTTCACACTTTAGGAATTGAGTTAGGACAAGATAAAATAACCATTTTTCAAACGGTTATCTCTGACCAAAGAGCCAATTTTAGATTTACGCAACGCGGTTTCTCTTTTTATTTTACCCAAAGTTATGACTTCTCCTTTTTCCACTCCGTGTGTTTTTAATTTCAGATCTGCTGGCTCCGGCGGGCTCACGGACTCCAGGAAGAGAGAACATGACACACTCGCTGCTGCCAGAGACCGGCAGTGGGCAGCTGTGCCAAGCGTGCCCCCGCCCGCAGCTTTAGAAGTTTTCCACTGCACCATGACAGATAATCATTGAGGTTTATTCCCCCCGACGTTCGACTTGATACCCTTCCCGCATCCTCCATCCCTTGGTACCCCGTCATCCCCGCCTGTTTCCAACATGCTGCGGTTCCTGCCCCTCAAACTGGGCCGACTGTACCGCTGTCTGAAGCTGCTGCTGGTGCTGGGGTTGTCCGTCATCCTGCTGATCAACACCCACAACCTGTTCGCCTCCTTTCAGAAGAACGAGCTGACGGACAGGCGATTTATTAACCTCAACAAGTGTCCCGCCTGCTTCGGTACAAGCTGGTGCCGCAAATTCATGAACGGCCAGGTTTCCTTCGAGACCTGGGGCCGCCTGAGGTTCCTGGACGTCTTCAATGTCAAGAACGTTTACTTTGCGCAGTACGGCGAGCCCAGGGAGGGGACGCGCCGCGTGGTGCTCAAGCGGCTCGGCTCCAACCAGGAGCTGGCCGAGATAGACCAGAAAATCTGCAAGAGGGCGACGGGCAGACCCCGCTGTGACCTCATCCAGGCCATGTACAAGACGGAGTTCGCCCGTATCAACGGGGACGTTCGCCTGCTCACGCCAGGCGTGGTGGAGGGCTGGTCGGACCTGGTTCACTGCCCCTCCCAGAGGTTGCTGGACCGCGTGGTCCGAAGATACGCTGAGACAAAAGACTCTGGCAGCTTCCTGCTGAAGAACTTGAAGGACACCGAGAGAATGCAGCTGTTGATGACTTTGGCGTTCAACCCGGAACCTCTAGTACTGCAGGTATTGCTTCTCATATTTTCTGTATGTAGGTTTTTAAAACAAAGGCTTCAGACTTCCCTTAGACTATCGGCTGAAGGTTCGAGGTTAAACTAGTACTTAAGACTTAAGTTTTATAAACCTGTCTTGTTTCTCCTGCAAGTAGGAGTAGTAAAAGTTAACCATTAAATATAAATGTTTAATTCAGTTGGCCAGGGAAGTATGTAGACTATGGACAAAAAGTTAAGCTTCTAACAATCAATGTCAACAATTTTTGCTTTCTGCACTGTTTAGCTGTTAGCATAGCAGACCAAGACTCAGCCTTCCTTCCTATTCTGTTCATTTACAAATTTAATCTGACTTCTTATTGTTGTGTTTTTTTATATGTTTGCTGGAACACGTTTTTATTTAGATTATATTGGTGTAGGTGCGAACAGCAGATCTTTACCACATAATTTCTTGGACACGTCCTGTTCAACTCATTCAGAAGTTAAACATGAATGCATTTTAACCAATGTCTACTAATATCTTTTAACAAAAAAAACAAAAAAAATACATTTTGCTTGCAATAAACATAGAATCCTAACATTTATTTATATACTCTGATTTTTGATTATACTTGTAACACTGAGCAGATGATTCAAATACATAACCTACACTAATCCAGATACGTTCAATAACGCTTGTTTCAGACTTTAGATGTCTCTGGAGAGTCTGCTCTTCAAAATTGTTCTGAGAACGATGTTTGACTGTCCAGCGACAGGATAAGAAATTGCGTTTACATAAATAGACGTCGTTTGTCAACTGATCTGTGGCAGCAGGTGGTTTTTGTTTTCCCTGTGGCGGCGTGTGAACCGCGCATCTTGGATTACGTACGGCGAGATCAGAGCATCAGGAGCAGGGTGTTGGCACCAAAAAAGCCCCCAGTAAATTATAGGGTGGGGATCCTCTCTTTCCTTGCCGTTCGAAAGCTCAGAGACGAGCAATTACACCCTTTCTTAAACTCTTTGACTAGATCATGACTGAACGCCTTCTATGTGGAGCACGAGCCCCCGCTCAGAATGGAGACATGTTTAGGGCTGTGGCCTCTACAAGGAAAAAAGACAAAAAAAAAAAACGAGGGATTTTGGCTGGCGGCAATATTACATATTTAACACCAAATGTAGGGCAAGTCTGAATTATTCAAGGATGCATTTGTAAACTGTCCAAGATGTTTTCAATTTTAATATACGTGCGGGTCGTCTGGACTCCTGTCAGTTGAGGGTGACTGGAGCGTAGGGATCTCTGGAGAGCTCTTAAGTGGGATAAGATCCAGCATTTTTTGATCCCTTATTAATATTCCGAGCTACCGATTTTTTTTTCTTGGGAAAATAATTTTTCCCCTCTAGAGATCATTTTGAATATGGAAATGTTGCTTTTATTAGAAAAATCTAATTAAGTAACAAGAAATAACATGGAAATACTGCAGTCGTCTGTTTCAGGGAAATTTCATGTTTTCTTTTTATTCGCAGTCATTTTTAACAATCGTTATAAACTCAACAACTTTGGATATCGGATAGGATGTTTGATATAAAGGCGGTGCCTTTCTCCTGTTTAGTCAGCCTACATGTGAATCCCTGCTGGTCCACATGCCCCGTAAACGCGCTCCTCATCCTTTTTTTTCCCCTCACTGATTTACGGGCAGCCAATCAATTTCAATTCCAATCTGCCGTTGACCCCGGCTCGTGAGAGGACACATCAACAATGGTCTCGGGCCATGTAGACATCGAACAACGTGCGCTAACCCCTCTAAACCTTACACATAGCAGCACATAGCTCCGGGCGTTTTGGAGGACAAAAGGAGTCCTTGTTTTTTTTTTTCTTTGCTCAAATCTATATAATCTGATTAGCCTTGTGTCGTTGCTCGCTGTCCCCTCTCCTTTCTTTCTTCATCCTTTTTCTTGCTTTCTGTTCATGCCCCCGCTCGGATCTCTGTGCCGGGAGTGTTCTCTTCACAAATAATGCCCTCAGTGTTTTCTTTTTTCTTTTAATGCCATTACGCATCAGTTCAGAGGCCCGATGAATCACCCACATCTTGCAAAGAGCTTCAGACATCTCACACCCAACACATCATGCACACACATTTTGTCCACTGCTCTCTTCTCTCTCCCGCTATCTGTAGCACTCGTATGTTTACAGGGACTCATGAATTGTTTATCTTGTGAAAAACCCGGCATTCGTATGTGTGTGTGTGGGGGGGTGGGCATCACACCTATAGGGTTGCTCGCTTGGATGGGATGCAAAGAAACCTCCCAGGTATCCGCAGTTCGTCAGCCTTGCTGAGCTCGAAAGATGAGAACATTTGCTGGGAGACTGCGAGACCCTACACACGAGGTTAGGCTGCAGTGGACCATAAAGAATTAATGGCGTCTGTAGAGATTGAGCAGGAGACATGCTTCACTACAACACCTCTGCCTGTTTTATTTTTTTTCCAGAGGTTAGGCCAGTGTTGTTTGATTGATTCCTAACAGGATATGGACTCGGTTTCATAATCCGCTTCTTATTGGAACCTTATAGCTTGAACCACTATTCTTGATGCCTTTTTAATTTTATTGCGTTTTATTAACTCAGCTTTACGATCTGCGCTCACCAACACTAACTAAATATTGAATTAGCACGTTTGCATATTAGCGAACACTTGTTGCAGTCTGAGCAGTCATTTGATGATGCAACATGTGTTTACACTGATCTCTGGAGATATAATGCAGCAATTACCCAGAAATGAGCAACTCTTGTGATATAAGAACTTGGTTCTACAGATTTTAAAGTAGTTTATTTTACATTTCACTGTACTGCCTAAATTTTTCATATGTAATGTGTAAGCCTATCGCAATAAACGACAAATCAATTAATCTTACGATAATTAAAATGAGTTTGATCATTTTAACTTATCGTCTTTATCGTTTTTACCAGCCTTTTCTTATGTCGACACTGGATGACGAAAAGGCTTAACTCTCCACTCGCCCCTCCCTTTCTCATTTTCTCAGCGTGAGGGAGGAGTAAACTAATAAATCAGGGCGAGGCGCTATTTTGGACTTCTCCAGCGTTTTAGCTCAATTAGCATGCTTAACAAACACTAGCTGATATCGGGACAAACCTCAAAATGGAACTTGTTACAAAGTTGAATGTAACCGTGTGGGAGCATTTCGGACCATTTTCGAGGTGAACCGCTGGACCTTTTGCAAGCCGGTGTTCCGTTGAGTCACGTTTCCCCCTCAGATACTGCTTCCCCGATGTCTTTTTGCTGCGCTGCTTCGCTTCTCTCCGCACACGCGGTAAAACGGTTGCAACGAAGAGCGGCAATACAACCAACTTGTACATGCACCTAAAGAGCAACCATCCAATGCAGTTTTCTCAGGTGGGCAAAATATGTAGGCCGTCTCCGTCTTCAAGTTCCTGACAGTCCGCTGTCAGTGAAGCAATTAATCGACAGGAAACATACAAAAATAACGGCGCAAAGCTGTGCGAGCTCACAGTCGGTGTAGTTCGCTTAATTGCTACAGAGATGCTGCCATTTAATATTATTGAAAAGCCGTCATTTCGAAAAATGTTGCAAACGTTTGACAGACAGTACGAAATCCCCGGGAAAGCATACATATCACAAACGGCGATTGGCATAGATCACTTTTTTGGTTGAATGTAGTTTTTATTTCTATTTTGTTTTAATGTTTAGTTTTTATTCAAGTGCATTTTTTGTTATCGGACACTGAGAGTCCATTTATTTATGTTTTTGGTGGGTTTCTTTATTTTATTCACCAGTTTCAGATTTAAGTGTTCATTTGAAAATAAAGTTTATTCATCTTTGACAGGACATAGTTGGAATATTATGTCATTATCATTATATCTATTTAAAATGGTCTCCAACAATATTATCATTCATCGCAATAATTTCTGAGACAATTAATCGCTCAGCAAAATTTGTTATCGTGACAGGCCTAGTAATGTGGACACAAAAAACGCAGCAAAATCAATACTGCTGACTATTTGGCCTTTTTAAGGCAAAGTGATTTTTCTATGTAAAAATCAGAAATATACAATCGGTAATGCTCAAGACAATGTTGGTCTAAGTTGGGACAATCAAGTGGAAGGAAGCTGGTATTACAGGGCTCTGGTTTCTTTTCTTTATACCAAGATAATGGAGAGAAGACAACCTTCCTAAACAATTAATAACTCTGCCTTTCAGTTTGATGAAAACATTGGCGCACAGGTTTTCTAATGTTCTGGTCATTTTAAATGTTTTCACCTGCGCCCTTCTGGAATTTCATTCCTATTTGCTTATTTCGTATCATGTTTTTCTTTTATCCACTATGTCTAGTAGATTGCCTCGAGTTCTTGCTACCTCTTGGCAGACTTGTTAGTTCCAATGAGCTTATGATTGTTAGTGTGTTGCGTGAAAAGGGTTTGTTGGTTTTAGGCTGTTGTCTTTATTACTAGTGAATAGCAGAGATGGTGCAAGGTTGTGGTTATATTCCCACGTCACCGTTTTCTACTTTTTGTTGAGGTGTTTTTATACTCGTAGTCTACATGGAAACGTTTTTGGAGTACGAACTAAAGATATCTACTCTGCTGGCCCCATGGGGACCAGCAGAGTAGGGGGAACCCGAGTATGGGGAACCCGATTAAAAGAGTCTCTATTCTACAAGCGGCGTTTCCCTAACCACGCTCCGATTCTTGTAATCATATGAAGGTCAGGAGGCAGCTTGTGGGGTAAAATGTCTTGCACATCAACATTTGTTCAGGAGAAACTCGCAAGGATCCGGTTGCAGGACGACCGTATTATTCCACTGAGCAACAGCTGGACAGGATAGTCTCCCTGGCTCTTCTCCAGACGTGCTTTCCTTGTCCCAACAGTGTTAGATGTCCAGCACCAGTGTAAGGATTTCCAGGCATGATTTTCTAAACTAACTCGGGGGTCTGCAGCGACAATGTGTGACTTTGGAAAGAATAAAAGGCCTCAGCTTACATGGAGTCTACGATATATTCTTTATTTTCTCATATGGTCTTAATATCGTACAGCCCACTTCTATCCAAAACTATCGTATAACTCTTGGTTTTGGTAAACTTTACCACTTTAAACTGTTTTAGGTTATTGCAGCTGCACCATTAGTTTACTTCTTTTATGCCTCTTTTTGTCTTTGTTACAGTTGAATAATGCTAATAACGTTTCTGCTGCCTGCAGAAGAGGGAGCTTCTGTTTCCACTCTTTTGAAGCCACAGGCAGTAAATCAGCTCGCAATCACCATGAGAAACCAGGCCTTCTTTGTTAGTGGAGAAACAATCTGCTGTGTTGCTTTCGGTTCTGGCCAACAATGGGTTTTCTGTGTGTTCTCCATAGACGCACACATACACACACCACCAGCGCTCTATTGCCACGTGGAAGCAGTTTTTGGCATTGCGGAATAAATATTTTTGGAAGACAGTATGTCGACGAGCGAACAAGAAATTCCTTGTGCGACGGGAGACATCTCTACCAACGTAATCATATTTCTGTTTCCTCCTACAAATACTTTTAAATTGCTTTTGAAATCTTTCTTTAACGTCGATTGATCGACTCTTCTAAAAGTTTTGTCTCGTTCTCTGTCGAAGGAATTACACGACCCCCGTTTAATTTTACTTCTCGTTCAAAACGAACTTGGTTTGCATGAGAAGTGAGTCATTTATTCTGCTCATCTCCGTGGCTCGGATCTTCTTTGCAATCCTTGGGTTCTCTCCTCCGAGCGAGATGACTCACTGATTCATCAGGTGATGGCTGCGTTTGATAAAGTGCATCTGGTGCAGCCTTAAATTAGTTCTATTTGGCCCAGCCCTGCCTTCCGAATCATTAAGCTCGGCGAGTTTGCCAGAAGCATGTGACTGCACTTGCACCCTTTTTTCGGTCCTCAGCCGTGTCGTGCTCAGCGAAGCCGAGAATAGGATGTGACAGGCCTGTGGGGTTAACTCAGTCAGAGGTACGCTCATCTCCTCTAAAACTCAAATCTGTGCAGTCCAACCACCTCTCTCCATATTTTCATTACCATCTCATCTCCCCCCCCCCCCCCCCCCCCC
>JAVLVB010000491.1:877891-917292 GCA_032876305.1 Orestias chungarensis | reverse complement strand
ACCGGGGGCCTCCTCCACGACGCGCCCGCCCACATAGCCAAAGACGGACAGCTCGAGGCTCTGCTGGACGAGTGCACCAAGCCTAAAAAGCGCTACGGCCGATTTCAGGCGGCCAAGGAACTGCGCGATTACCTCACGCGGCTTTCCGCCGCGGCGTCCTCCACCATCGCGAGGTAATGCACGGGGTCGGCGTCGGCCCGATTCCTCGAGACACGATTTTTGTACTCTGTATACCCTGGAGCTCTCCGTTCTCGTTCATGATGTCATTTGCTCCCTTTTGCGCGTCGGAGGAGGAAGAAGGCATCTGAATGGAAACTCTGTCAAAGCCGTAGCTGTTACCTTGACTTCTGTTTTGCTGTGTGGCACCGCAGAAAAAAGAAAAAATAACAACCTGAGCGAGGTTACGAGGTGAACCTCTCGGCTCTCACGGCGGGCTACCACCTCCCGAGCGAACATAAGGAAGGGCTCCGGTAAACGCATCCGGCATTGGAGCCGGGCGAACGCAAACCAACAGTATCCAAGCAACAGCAGCAGTAACATCACACAGTCCAAAAGAAGATAATTTTCCCTTTATGTTCCGGTTTCCTTATATATATATTTTGTTCCATTATAAACCGTAACATGTTTCAGTCATTGTTCTCAGTTTTTATTTTATTTCTGGAAGGTTTGATTCTGTTTTTTTCAGAGCTGAATTGTACTCGTTTGAGCCGTGGTTATTATTATTTTTGTTTTGTTTTGGTTTTTTGTGGCTCTTTATTTTCTGTAGCAATGCTGCCTGGAAGGTGGAAGTAGCATGAATCAGCTGCTGCAGGATGGCAGGAAAGGCCAAGGGAGAGAAGGTAAAGAGGAAGAAAAAAAAAAAGGTTTGTTGAAAAGTTGGATTTCAGAAGAATAAATCAAGAATATATATTTAAAAAAAACTAAAAACTTGACAGCTACTCTTTATGTTTAGGTGTATCTCAATGATCATCAAAAAAAGTTTACTTCAGTACTTTAGTTTTATACCTAAAATGCATAATTACACACCGAGAATCTATTTCGAGTGTCTATTTCTGTTACATATGCTTTATGTTGCATTAAACATTTATTACCAAATTAGTGCAGGTGTAAAAACCTGGAATGCAAGTAGCTTAAAAAATTCTCTTAGTGCAGTCTAGGCTGCTTTGTCGCGTTTGCACATTGCTTCTAGTGGAATTGCGATAATAATATATTTTACGTCCCGCTGAAATTTTCACTATGAAATGAAATACAAATGAACTACAACAGGTGCTTGAAACTGCGTGTAAAGTCTGAGTTTGAACTAAATTACTGAAAATAAACGTAACTTTTCATTGCTATTATCATTTGTTGAGGTGCACCTTACTTTTATTTTATTTTTCTTCAAATCATTCAGGTTTTCAGGATTGTGGCAATCATTTATTGTTTCTTGTGTATGGTTTGTTATTTTTCCTGTTCACTACGAATCAGAAACGGGCGAGACTGCTGCTCGTAGGAGGAAAAGCGACGGTTGGACTGTGGCAGTCCCTTAATGCAGAGGTGTCAATACCAAAGAGGCTATTTGTAAACGGAGACCACAGTTGTCATTGCGGTCGGTCCAGACTGAAGAACTGACTGAATGCTCATATTCTTCGCCGTTCGGAACGATCCCGGTTGCTTTTGTACTTTTCCGGCAGAATTGATAAATGATCTGTGGAACACTGTCTCCTAAGTCGGTGTCATGAAACCACTTCATTTGAAAATGAGAAAATGAAGTGTTTCTCGGATAACCAGAATACATGATTAATCCCCCTTCTACTTTTTTTCCCTTCTCCGTCTAGATTTGATAAATGAATCCTTGTGTGAGACTTCTCCAAATGCAGCTCAATGCAATAATCTGTATCGGGTTAGTGGTAAAAAAATGGGAAATTTCTGTAGCATCACTTTCCTCCAGAACTGCACTTTTTCTTTTTTTTTCTTGTAATTCTGCAGCCCCGGGAAATCTGTGCGATAAACATTTAAACACTTTTCACCACTTAAGTTGTTGGGAATGATTTTACACTCGATGGACCAACAAATTAAAAGCATAATCACAAGAACTGGCTCATTCTGCTTTTTTTTTTTTTTTTTTTTGGGGTACATTTCTCTAAACAATTTGGTTTAAAAAGTAGAAGAAGAAAGGTCCGCTTCAATTTATTTTTTTTTGTAATATTGATGTCATTAGTAACGGACTGATGAAAAAACCCCCAAAAAAACAGAGGAAGTTTGTTTAAAACTAAACATAAGTTTCAGTAATAATCCATGTTGAATCCAAGCTCACATGTTGGACTGATGAGACTCCTGCCAGCTGGGAAAAGCAATAAAGACAAGTTTGGCTGGACGGATTTGTTACTTTTTGTTTTTATCCTCCCTTTTGTTTCAACTCCATCATTTGTTGTGACAACTATGTTTCCGTTTCCCCCATGTGTCGGATATATTTAACTGTGGCGGACGTTGAACCCGGAGGGATTTGTTCGTGCGTGACTAACTGTCCTCTTTTGTACTGTAATGTTCTTTTAAGTATTATATCAGCATTGTCTGATTTTTCCTGTGCCTTTCATTCAAAAGTTGTATTGACAACTTTTAGTGGATTTAAATATTAAAATAAATGAAGAAAAAAACTAAATATATATATATAGATATAAACATACCCATGCTGAGTGTGGACTCTTCTTGATTTTCTTTTTCTTTTGTATTTCTTTTGATTTGGCTCCAGTTTTGTTGTGTTGTTTAAATAAAAAAAACGATTCACTGCAGCGCAGCTGGAAGTCGATATATATATTTTTTTGTTTTGATCCGTTATATCCTCATCTTCGCTCAAATTAAAAACTTGGGCTCTCTTTTATCATAATCACCACTCAACCAGCGCTTTCTTCTAAGTCCTTCCCATTATCTCTTTATTTTTATGTAACATCTTTACACAATTTGACAACCCAGATAGCAAAATAGCTCAGTTTGTCATGTGTTTATTGCATGGTCTGTACAGCAAATTGAAAATTATTTTCATGCTCCTAGTAGCACAGGAGATGAGCAGCTCTCTTGTTGACAACATATCGATCTGTACTCTTGACATTGTCAACTTTTTCTTTACCGTATACGGATATTACTTGAAGTCTCATATAATATATTGACGTATTTCAAATATTAGCCTTATACTGCTTGTGGTAAAAAGGGAGAAGAAAAAAATGCATAGAATACAAGTAAATCTGCAGCCGTTACATATTTCCAAACTTTCTGTGTTATGGATCAATCTTTCAGTGTCATTTTTCTGTGAGCAGAAGTGTAAACATGAAAAGCGAGAGCAGCTGCTTTGGGAATTCACATGTTCTAAAACTGTGAGTAAAGATAATATAGATATTAGGCAACAGCATAAAGGATTTCAGACATGATAAATGAAAGGAAACTAGTTCGGGTCAGAACTCCAAGCTTGGTGTAGTTGAACCTTACACATGAATTACCTTCTTTTTACACAACTGAACCAACTCTAGAACTAGTTCTTTTTAAGACTTTAAACAGCGCTCTACACCAATAACATAAAAACAAGTGTCTTAATGAAATTTATTTTTACGTGTAAAACAGCAGGCCTACAATTTTGGTTGATATTGCATAATTGTTTCCTACGGTATAACTTGCCCCAAATTAACTCCTATAAAGCTCAAATGTCTAAACTGGCTGCTGATGATTATATATTGATATAAACTCATTGACCTGGAATTGTGTGCATGTGTGTGTTTTGGGGGTTAACCATTGTGCCTAAATATTCTCTTTTCTAATTTAGTACCTTTTTTTCCCCCTCTCACAAGAAGACAGCACTTTCCTAACCCACGGACAGAATTAGAAGCTGCGTCACCAACACTCGACGCCATGCTTTTCCCCGCTCTGCTTTGTTTTCCTCCTTCATGGTTGTTTTCCCACCTATCCCCATCTCCTCTGTAATTGTGCGTCTCGTTGATACACCCGCTGGGCTGATGTTACAGTCGTTGTGGCGAGGTGCCGTTAAAGGGGCCTCCGTGCTGTGGGCTCCGACTGATGAATGGATCCACTGGGTCAGCCAGCAGTAAAAAAAAAAAAAAAAAACTGCAGAAAAATTGAACGCGAGGAGGCGGAGAGAAGCAGGCGCTCGACTTTTAATAAACAGGCTTAAATAAACATGAGGCCATTTCTGGGGCAAATCCACTTGGGGTTTTTCTGCATTAGGTACAGAGAGGGAAGAAGTCACCGCTGTTGGGAGAGAAGCATCTAGAAATTACCACAAATAGAAATTTCCTCACCACGCAGTCCAATTTGCTGCGAGCGAGTTTGCTTTCGCAAATTGCAGTCTAAAGTTGCCAGTTGCAAAACAAGCGAGAGCGGCTTTTGCCCGGTGTGGTTTAGCGACTATGCAAGCGGGTTCCCCTACAGGGAGGCGGTAATCTTGTCACAACCCTAATAGAAATCTTCCAGTAGTTGGGACAGAAAGGTGGCTGGAAATAAATGCGGTGCCAGTCATGTGACTATCTTTATATCACAAGACCACAGCTCTTTTTTTCTTTTAAACCTGACACCTGGATTCCAGCTTATCAGGACAAAGGGGAGGAAGTCTGCGGCACAGAGGTGCTACATATTATTTAGTGTTCAGCTAGTGTTCTAAATCTCCACATAACTACAGCCTTGCCTGTCATATTACAAAACCCGGGGAACCTGCTGATATCTTATTCAGGTCATCAAATGAAAGGGGGAAAAAAGGGGAGACAAGTACCAAATGTTTGATTAGGGATATAAAAGATGATTAAAAAAATGAGGCAAAAGCAAAAAGTTTGTGGGTTGTTGTGGCTTGGCCAAAGTGATGTAAAGTCTATTTCATGCTCCGGCGAGCCCCAGGGACAGCAAGCCATTTTTAGGCCCAGAATGACCTATATATTTTTCCGAGGGTAGAAGGGGGGGGGGGGAGTAGATTGTTTAGTGTTCGGAGTGGGTCAGGAATAATGGTGGGCGAAGTCATGTTTTTCCGAGGCACTCACCCGTGTCAGCTCGGCTTGTTGTTTTGGGTGCTTTTCCGGGTTCGAGGAGTCATTGCGAGTTCCTCCTTGGAAAATCGTCACTAATGCAGCACAGGAGTTGCTAGAAGCGATGTTCCTGTCAGGCCGCTTACATCGCTTCAACATGTTTGTGTCACCAGCACATCTATTATGCCTCATTTAGAAGATGCTCTGGGTTATTTTTTCTTTGTTTGAAACATCACTGCACACTTTGGTACAACATACAAGGCCACCAGTGAAAATATTTGCTTTCTGTATGCTTGACAGGAAAAAACGAAGGGAGATTTATTTATTTATTTATTGGTAGAAAGGAGTTGTTTCGACTTTCTGGTTTCAGCTTGACCTCTTTCAGCCAAACTTGACTTCAAACGCATTTTAGGATTATTTCCTGTGAGAGAGCGACGTTTTAGCGGGCCTTTTCCATGATTGGGAGAGCAGAGTGGCTGATAAGTGGAGGACATGCAGCGGAGGAGAAATATCTACAGCTGAATCAAGAATAACAAAAATTGTGCAGAAAATGAAACAAATCGTGATCGAAAACAAACTCAAGATTCGCCAAAACTCGAAACGTAGCCGTCCCTGGAAGGCAGAAATAACGCGTGAAGCAATGAAAAACAGAAATTTTACATTTTCTCCTCAAAGAGCTAATTTCATGTTTTAGTCCAACAAATGCTACAGATCTTGACAGTACCAACATAAATAAGTTACAACCCTTCAAAGTTGTTTTTTTGAAGCAGGTGAATCATTTTCAAACAGACTTTTCTGATGCAATGGAAGCCTTTTGAAGCATAAAACTTAAAACAGAAAGCTTATTACCACAGATGGACTCATGACTTGTCCTCTGGAACAGTGGCGCATGACTGCAGCGAAAATAAGCTCTTTCTTGACAAGCGGTACCTTTTATAATGGTAACAGGGTGACAAGAATAACAGGGAAGGTTGAAACAAACGCTCCTACTTTTCCCAAAGATCCTCCAAACAGAAATCATGGCATTGAATCGTGAAAATGAAAAAAGCCTTTCCTCTTGTTTTGACATAACAAAAGTGATTGTTTTTAGAATGTCAGTGGAATAATGATATTCAAGCTATTTTCTTTGTGTCTACGTCATCTTGAAAATGGTGTTGTAATTATACCAGCGATCAGATCGATCTCTTGTGATGAGCAAGCTGGAAAAGTGTGAGCGCCCCTGATCAAAACTGTTTTGGTTCATTTAGGTGTACAAACGCCCACACTGTTAATTCTGATGGCCTACAGGAAGATTGGACAATGAAACAAAATTATTGTGGTTTTAGACCACATTAATTTATTAGTATGTGTAGGGCCTCCTTTTGTGGCCAATACAGCATCAATTCGTCTTGGGAATTACATATACCAGTCTTTCAGAGTGGTCAAACGGATTTGAAGCCATTCTTCTTGCAGGATAGTGGCCAGGTCATGACGTGATGCTGGTGGAGGAAAACGTTTCATGACTCGCTACTCCAACACACCCCAAAATGGCTCAATAACATTTAGATCTGGTGACTGTGCAGGCCATGGGAGATGTTTAAACATTTTACTTTCATCAAACCTATCTTTCACCTATCTTGCTGTGTGAATTGGTGCATTGTCATCCTGATACACGGCACCCCCTTCAGGGTACAATGTTTGAACCATCGGATGCACTTGGTCCTCCAGAATTATTTGGTAGTCTTTGGCAGTGACGCCCCATCTAGCACAAGTTTTGGGCCTAGGGAATGCCATGATATGGCAGCCCAAACAATCACTGATCTTCCCCTATGCTTCATTTTGGGCATGCAACAGTCTGGGTGGTGTAATTCTTTGGGCCTTCCACATCGTAATTTTCCCTGTGTTCCCCATGTGGAAAACAGTAAAGGTGGACTTGTTAGAGAACAATAGATGTTTTACATTGTCCACAGCCCAAGATTCGCACTCCTTTCACCATTGAAATGGACGTTTGGCATAAGCACGCGTGACCAAAAGCCGTGTTTATTGACCCTGTGGAGCTCCAGACGGAAGGTTTTGCTGGAAACAGGAGAGTTGAGGTGCACATTTAATTCTGCCGGGATTTCGGCAGCCGTGGTTTTTGGATACAATCCGGGTTAGCACCCGAACATGCCTTTCAGACAGCTTCCTCTTGCTTTCACAGTTATTCCTTTTGGATGTGGTTCGTCCTTCTTGTTGGTATGCTGACATTAACCTGGATACTGTGGCTCTTGATACATAAAACAGATGTTCTGTATTGGTCAAAGAAGTGCCAGCAAGATGTGCACCAACAATTTGTCCTCTGTTGAACCCTGGTATGTCACTCATAATGTCTGCATTGCAATATTTTGAGCAAGACTGTGCTTTTACCCTGCTAATTTGACCTTCACACTCTGCTCTTACTTATGCAATGTGCAATTAATGAAGATTGGCCACCAGGCTGGTCAAATTTACCCATGAAACCTCCCACACTAAAATGACAGGTGTTAGTTTCATTGTCCAACCCCTGTAGTACATACACAACACTGGAAGCAGGCTGCTTCAGCAGCACAACCGAAAAGATAGCTATGAAATTAAGAGAGTAGATTATGGGAAATAATTGAATACATATTGATATATAAAAAAGCATATTCAAAGAATTATTTTCTGATTATAGTCAGGCCAGCGGAGAAGGCCTTGCTGGCCCTCACAGCCCACCACTGTTTGATACGGAAATGAACATAGTCTTAGCTAAAATCTGGAACTCAACTAAAAAAGTCATAGGCCTGTTGCTCATCTATCACAGATGTTGAGTTTGCACATCTAGACAAGTCTAGAATTTTATAATTGGTATTTGTCCACATAATGCTGCAATGATCCCAGCTTTAGGCTTAATTTACAATAAGGTTACCAAAAGCCCTCATAAAAATGGTGCTTTACTTTTCCCAATAAAACGTATTAACATTTTGAAGTTCGTTCGATTTATCTGAACGCGCCTTACCACCCTTTTAGCCTTTGAAGTCATTTAACAAGCTATTGCATGAGAGTTTATAAAAGAACTGAAGAAAATACAGAGAACTAGAACTAGAGAAAATGGCTTCAGTCATTTCAAAATCATGGTAAGAAGCACTCGATCTGACAAACACAACTGTCTGGAAAGTGGTTACAACACATGCTGACTATACGAAAGAGGTCACAAGAAGGTCACCAAGGCAAAAAAGGGAAGAGTCAAACTGCTAACCACAGGCAGTCTGATTGCAGTGGATGTTCTAACTGTGATTGTCAGCCTATAAATATAATGTCTACACGTTTTTAAGAAGTGTGAGAGAATAAAAAAACAGCTCAAAGAGGTTAAGAATCTTCTGGTTTGTTCAATCTGTAAAGCCATAGAAATTTAAAACACTCATGTACTTCTTTAACTCCTCTCTTTCATCTTCTATGTTTTTCTCTTCTCTTTCCACATCATAACTTCTCACCCATCATTACACCTATTTCTCTTTAATAAAGGCTCCGAACTCAAGACAAACAAATAAGAGCCATGCTGTGGCTCTGTATCCTCTCTAATGGGGGAGAGGTCACAGACAGTCTTATGGGGGACTAATCTACCAAGGGACCAGGTGCCCTCAGTCTTATTACCCATTCATGCAACAGTTTAAAGGCACATAATCATGTCCAATTGGTGGTGCTTGCTTGGGTAGACGAGGAGCTGAACTGCCACACTCTCCATCTCCCTTGGAACATTAGTTAACACCCAGGGCAATGATTTAAAAACATAATTTATTCTTTTCTTTCTGACAAAAGATAACTTGTCATAGTGTGAAAAAGTAAAGATTTTAAAACAGTATCTTAAACTTAAACAATATCCTTTTGAGCACAGCTCAGCAAGCATGGTGAAATGTAGTCTAAGAATTGTACTATGGGAATGCTTTTCTGCATTGATGGCTGTAGCTAAAACACAGAGGAATCATTTTAGATGCTGCAATAAATTGCAGCAATAAAGACTGGGGCATAGGGTCTTGTTCCTGCAGGTAAATCCCCCTAAAAACCTGGTAAGAGCAACAACATGGAGTTAAGATCGCATGTTAATTTCATAGAATATATCAGTCATATTCCTTAGTTAATATAGGACAACAATTTGTCCCAAAAATAAAAAGCGCTGCTCAGACTTTTACTATCCAATCTGATTGAGCTCGTGCTATTTCCAAAAAAGCGTGGAAAAACTTTAGTCCTTAATTTTATATCTCAACCGTTTTAACTGTAGCAAAAGGCTACGCTATAAAGTGTCAGTACATAGGAACTGAATACAAATATAGATGCCACACTTACAAAATATGCATTTGTAAAATGAACCCCCCCCCCTTTTGTCTATCACATACCATTTCTGTACAAAACAGTGATTTGCAACATGGGAAAATGTCAAAGCTTAAGGCGTATGAATATTTTATACGATGCTGCATCCCAGATCACGAGCACCATCAGTGGTCCAGATGAAAGGCAGCATCAATCATAGATACTAGACCCACAAATCAAAGTCTGACTCGCACAGTCGGTTAAAATTCCATGTTTTTTTCAGGCTGTCCACAAGGAAGCTGAGATAAAATTTCTCTTTCTGACTCTTATCACTTGCCATATGGTACGCCGTGATTCAGGCAAGATGTAATAAGCGTTTAGCAAGTCGGTGATGACACTAGGTGGTATTTCCACAGATTGTGAAAAGCGTTCGCAGCTTCACCAGGGGAGGGAGGGTGAAAAATGTCACCAGGATGGAGGGGATGTCGCCGCCGACGCAATAAGAAACTAAGATAAGACACTTCACATCTTTATATTGCACTGACAGAAAAATCCTATAATCCATTAGGGCATTAGGCGGGGCATTCTTGTCCTTCACCAGTCTAAATTGAGGTGCCCTCGGGAGGACGGCGAGGACGCCACATCTGATGTGAGGTCCTCACTCCCTCTGGGATAAATTTACTCCTATGTGACCTCACACGGCATGTGCGCTGTGCCTGTGGAAAGCGGTGCTAAAATCCTTGGAGCTTTTCAAGTTCCCCCCAACACGCAGGCGGTTGCACAACTTCAGCCCGTCAGACTCCAGAGGCACCCATCTCTTAGTGACACTTGAGTGGACAAAATGAAACATTTTTGCTGCTGTCTGTCCAGCTTACTGAGTGACAGTGTGCTAAAGCAGATAACTGTACCAGGAAAACGTCCTCCCTGGATTGTGTCCTGTTTGCCAAATTTTTCTTTGAGACCAGAAAGGGTTCTCAACAATAGAAAGGTGCAATAAAGAGATCAGTTCTTGTTTTAATACCGACTTTTTTTACTGTCTGAAGGAAGAAAACATCCATCAATTCTTCCATGTTGCCTCTCTTTTAGGGACCAAAGCACGCACATCTAAATTAAACACATGGTGGGCTTTAGCAATAACTGTTTAGAAATGTTTAAATATTGAACACTAAAGCAACTAATGAAAAAGTATTGATTTTTGAAATGAAGAAAGTGGAAGAACTTTGTTATAATCTTGCACTTTTTTTTTCGCTCTGACGATCCCCAAAATTCACGGAAAAAGTTGATGAAAGCAATTCGCTGGTTTCCATCTTTCAGTTTTTGGCTGGAAGCACCATAGGAGTAAATATTTACAATGCACAAGTGAACATTAGACACCTGCATCCATCATTAGAGTCGATAGCGAGCTATGGGGCTATGTCATTTATTTTTGGTTTTGATTAATACTGCAAAAATTCCTGCTCAAATCAAACGCTGAAGTCCGTGGGGAAATTGTCTATATAATTAGTTTATACAAAATCTTTTTTAAAAGACGTTTTTGCATGGTTTTCCCCCTACACTTTTATTGGTTGAAAGCCCCGTTGGTCTGTGGATGGTTTAAATGATATTAATAAAAAAAAGGAACACCCATTCAGAAGCTGTCATGTTTATCTGCTGGGGTCTCACCAGAAGCTTGTAAATGCAGCCATCTCCTTCCTCCGGCTCTCATCTGCCCACGAGCCAGTCTGTGTTGATAGCTAGATGCAACGCAGATGTGAACTAGCATGTAGCGCACGTTTGTGCTGTGCCACGATGCTGACAGAGACTTCAAACAGCTCTGTTAGTGGCCCTCTGAGGGATTCGCTAGACGTCAAAGCAGCCAACAAGGAGAGACAGACAATTATTTCCACAGTTTCCCTACTCAGCTGCTGCTGCACTGAGACTGAAGCTTGCATGTGCAAGCAGATAACTCCAGAGAAACTGCCTCATAAGCAATTCCAAGCTGTCGTTCCGATACTAAGACATAATGCTCACGGGTCTACAGCGGGCTGGACGGCAATTTCTTGAGTAGTTACGGTGTTCGACTGCCAAGAAGCAGGTGGCAAGTGCGCGTGAGAGGCCGACGAGAAGGTTCTTGAGCGTGGGCATGTATACACAGACAAAATATAAGTCCATTTATTTTTTCTGCCAGCAGATCAAACACACACACACACACACACACACACACACACACACACACACACACACACACACACACACACACACACACACACACACACACACACACACACACACACACACACACACACACACACACACAGGAAACTGACGTTGTAAAGCAACAAAACAAAAATCTCACGGGATAAAAGTAGAGTGAAAAACACCAAAAGATGAAGATAAATAACAAAAACAAATCACAACAAAATGGGGAACACGGCCGAAGGGTGAAAACCCATTTCCCCCACCCAGCATACCATCACATCATTAATGACAGGAAATCATAGAACAGGAAATATAACTACACCACTACGAAAATAAAGTATTTAATAGAAGAAAAAAAAGTAATAATAAAAAAAACCCCATCTCTTCTATTCTATGACTTTGTAAAATCCTGCAAACTTGGAATTGGTAATGGTTCCACAAACACATTTTAATATCAGAGGTGATAGATTCTCTAGTGCTATGACCTCAAGTTTGTATAATGTGCTGCGCTGTCCTGAATTTGTTAATTATTAAACAAAAAGCAAAAAAAAAAACAAAAAAAACAAACAATAAAAACTGTTTATAACTCATTTATTCACTTTGGCTTTTAGCCAGTTTCAAACTGTATGATGATACATGTCTGATGCTTTTATAATCTCCTTTTGCTTTTTTTGTTTTTACAGTTTGTGCGGTAAACAGTTGTTCTTTTATAAAAAATAGAGTTTACTTACTGAAATTCCTTGCCAATTAAAGTGTATATATTATTTTTTACATTTACTGTACTAGACTACTTGTCTTTTTAAATATATACCTGAATATTAAAAAAAAGTCTAAAGGACCAATAGCTCTTTTGCAATGGTGCTATGCTTTCTTGTTATCTTTGTTCTTTACAAACCAAACTGCTTAAAGTAAATTGGAAAAGAAAAATCCCCCCATAGACAAAGAACATGGGTGTTTCTTCCACACTCCAAAACACATGCATGTTAAGTATACATCCTGAACTGCCCTTAACTTGACCTTGTGTCACCCTTGTGTATCCACACAGTTGCATACATACAGTGCTGCTGAAAGTTTGTGGTCATTGTTTTCTAAAGAGAAATTATAATAATCATGTGAAATGAACATCCAAATCTCAAATTGTAAAGCAGACCTTCTAAATAAGGGACACAAAGAAAAAAAATATAAATGTTTTCATTATTTATTCAACAAAAATATTGTATCTGTGAAAAGACAGAAGATCTGCGAAGTGCAAAAGTATGTGAACTCTTTCAGTTAGTACCTTGTGACGCCTCCTTTTGCAGCCATTACTTCAACTAAACGTCTTCTGTAACCACAAACGAGTGTCTCACATCTGCTTTTGGGGATTTTTGTCCACCCCTCCTTGCAGAACTCTGCCAGTTAAGTGAGTTTGGAGGGACATCTGGCATGTACTACCCGTTTCAGATCTTGCCACAGCATTTCTATGGGATTGAGATCTGGACTTTGACTAAGCCAATCCAGAGTAGGAATCTTCTTTCTCTTAAGCCATTCTTTGGTACTTTTGCTGGAATGCTTTGGGTCGTTGTCTTGTTGCGTAATCTATATCCGTCCCAGCTTCAACTCCTTGACTGATAGCAGGAGATTCTGGACAAGAAATGTTTTTATAGTCCTGAGAATTGATGGTCCCCTGTACTTATATGGAGTCATCCAGGTCCAGAGACAGAAAAGCAGACCCAGACTTTCATATTTCCACCACCATGCTTCATTGTTGGGAGGAGGTTCCTCTCTTTAAATGCAGTGTTTACCTTTCTCCAAACATGGCGCCTGTGATTGTGGCCAAATAATTCAACTTTGGATTCATCTGTCCAGAGAATGGACTTCCAGAAAGCCTCTGGTTTGTCCAAGTGCTCTCTGGCAAAGTTTAAACGGGCGGCTTTGTTCTTTCTTGAGAGAAGAGGCTTCCGTCTTGCAACTCTTCCATGAATGCCATGTCTATTGATATTTTGCCTGATTTTAGAAGCATGTACATTTATTCAAGACGCTGACAGAGAGGTCTGCAACTCTCTGGAGGTGATGCGTGTTTTGGCCTTTACCTGGATTATTATTTTTCTGGTGCTTCTTTGTGTAAGTTTTGACGGCCGTCCACTTCTGGGCAGAGTTGCGGTGATGCCTAGTGCCCTCCATTTGTAATTGATTTGTCTCACAGTGGATGGATGAAGCTGGAATCTTTTGGAGATGGTCTTATAGCTTTCCCCAGACTGATGGGCTGTCACCACCTTCTTCCTGATGTCCTCAGATGTCTCCTTTACTCTCTGCATTGTTGATCTGGTCTTTATGCCTTTGACACAACAGGGGTTTGGTTGGTTTCCTCTCCCTTTTAACCAGTGCACCTCAAAACTTTTCCTAAGGATGTCTCATTTGATTGGTCTGCTTAATTGATTACTCGAGCACTCAGACGTGTTCCACATGAGTCTTTTACCTGATTGTCTTTACCAGTGCAGCTGTGGTTCATTTACTTTTGCAGATGCTCTGATTCTATGTTTCATTTAGTCTGCTTGCAATTCACACATTTCCCTCAAAACAAGCAGATGGAATTGATGAACAAAAACCTGACATTTCATATACAAAGCCTGGTCATGAGAAAATAAGAAAATCGTGGTTTAACAAAAGAAAATTCTATACTACTCAACTAGTTCACAAACTTTCAAGCAGCACTGTATAATGGGCAACCTGCTAGAGATAAGCATAAGCCCTCCCATCAGCCTGTGAATTTTTTTTGCTTTGACCACATTGTGTGTGTTCTGGTGGGATTAAAAGCCTACAGTTTTACTTGTAATGTGAGCTTAAGCTGATTATATAGCCATGTGTAAAAAGCACCTCATACCACATATGTTGTAGTCAGTATGTAAAATTTTAAAGCACTGTTTGCAGAGAGAGAGAGAGAGAGAGAGAGAGAGAGAGAGAGAGAGAGAGAGAAAGAAAAAGTCTGTAAGAAATCCTAAAACCTGAATTATTGGAGATGTTTAAGGGGTCATATCTGTTTAGTTATGATCAATAATCAGCCTGCGCAACCCACAATTGACTCACTGCCCCATCCTTTTAGGGGACAAAATAAATGCTTTGGGAAGAAGTTAAACAATATTTTAGCTGCACCTGAATACATATTTTTACACAATATATCCACCCAATGGAGAATAATTATTTGTATAGGAATTGTAGCATTGTAAAAACTAACATGGCTTTTTAGTGCCTATGGAGTGATGCTGGTGTCTGAGTGGAAGCATTAAACAAAACAAAACTGAAGGGGCTTTTTTTTTTAAGAGTCTGAGTTTCATCTCACAATCTCTAATTAAAAAAGTAAAATTTCTACAGTGATAGAGTGTCAGCTTTATTGTTCAACAGAATTTTTGACTTTTTTTGTTTTGTGTTATTTTATGTGTGTGTGTGTGTGTTTGCACATGGTAGGAGGAAGAACAAAGATCTCCATTCAAGCAAGGACTCCTCCTGCGAAGTTAAATTCTAATATTATGTATTATTATTCAATATTTTTAGATTAAAGGTAATTACACGATCAGTGATCAAAGGTGCCTGCTGTGAAAGCCAAACTACTACCTTTCATCTCTATGATAGTGTGGAAGGAAGCAAATAAGTCTTTAATGCACAAACTGGTGTTATTGAGTAATGATTTAAAGCAAGACTAAAGAATTTTCAGTTTTGGTCGATTTTGGCAGCCAGTGTGGAGAAAAGCAGTAGTGTTTTTTCCTGGTGGAAGACTACATATACCATGAGGACCAGAGTACAGCGTCGTAAAATCCTGATCTCCCGTTTCCCTGCAGTTAGACTGAAGTACATTTTTGTTTCCAGTGGCTGTGTGAAGGATGAAAAGTGATGAGGTAATGAATTGAATTCTGGCGAAACAATGCCATATCATGATGTTGAAAGTAAGAAACATAGTGGAAGTGACGTATGCCGTAAAGCAGTCAGCACATTTGTAGTTGTTTTGTGTGGCAGAGTTCCTGCCACCATCCTCAAAGTTGCTTAGTGCCGATTAAAGCAATACAGACACCCTCGGCCCATGACAGAGGTGTCATTCAACGAGCTGTAAATTGACATATAATCCGTATATAAATATTATATAGAAATTTAGCTAATATTTCTATAGGGATTATTATTATAATAATCTTTTATTTTCATTGCACTTTGCTTTTCCACTCTTTGGGATTGGATTTTTAGTTTTAATTTTATTGATTTTGCACATCATACCAAACAAACTACAGTTTCCCTATTAATCCTCTGTGTAAATTGTTGGACGTTAACTGCTTATCTCTGGGATAATCTGATCTTGCATTAGATCCAATTTGTTCCTTCTCCAGAGAGAGGATCAGGCAATCATTAAGGTAAAATGAGATTGGTGCACAGTGGAGCAAAGTGGAAAAGCACAACCTTGAAAGGGACACACTGTTTAAATTGGATCTTCACTAGCCAATCAGAGATTGTTCTGTGACAGGAGTACAAAGACAGGTGCTGAAAGTGACTGACATTACTTAAGATGGATAACTAGGACCATATTAGAAGATAGATATTGTTTATTGGCATAGCCTGGCTGATTGTTGTAAATCTAAACAAATCACATTTTACTATTTCTGGTTACTACAGTAAATTCTCTTAATATAGGAAACCCAGAAAGGTGTTTGACTTATTTATGTAGGTGAAATAGTAGTTTTCAACCTTCACACTGTCATTTCTGACTATAAATCACATCCTGAAAGAGCTTTCATTTTACATGAATGATTCAATGAGCTTTCTGCTCACCTAAAGTCATTGTTTTAATAAGGCTCTGAGGAAATGTTAAAATCACAAAATAATTTATAAAGTTACAAAATTTGTATGATATTACGTTGGTTCAGCTTTTTATGTATTAGTTCAATATAACCTCTGCAAATAAAACAGTAATCAGTAAAACCATAAGTTGCATTTTAATGTAATTTATAGCATTTACTGTAAAAACAAGGAAGTATAATTACATTAAAAACAAATAAATACCAGCAATAAAGTTGAAAAGGATAAGATCTACATATTACCAGACCATGACGGAATTTAGGTATTAACATTTTTAAAATACAGTAAAGTACAAATAAAATATTGCTTCGAACTGCTCAGTCCAGCAGTTTGCACAGGTAAATTTGATGGGTTCCTTTTTTCACATCTGACGAAATCTTAAAATCACATGTTTATGTCCTATGAGGAAAACGCTAAACAACTGCTGTATCTTCCCATGGCCTGGGATACATTTCCACAAGAGCCTGCATTTGCTCTGACCTCTACATAGTAATGAATTCATATCATGTAGTCGTCTTGCATGGATTCCAGAGAAGGGTCAATGATCAATGGTTACTGATGGGTTATTGTCATGAAGATGGGGTAAAGTGGGGCCAAGCTGATAGGTGCGGTCAAGTTATTTGTAAGTTTGAACCAATTATAAAACAAATCTTAAGCCCATTTCATATGGGTTTAAATATGAGGATATAAAGCATTCCCATTTCTGATTAGTGAATGTGTATTGGGATAAAGGCTGTTCATCTCATCTTGATTGGGATATTTTGGATCAACTGACCATCTGGAAATATATGTCACTGCTCTAAGATAAATAACAATTAATAGTAAATAATTAGTTATGAAAAACAAATAATATTAATCTAAACTGTCAATTTTAGATAAAGGCGAATCCTTACAGAGATCATAGTTTAACATTGTTTGCAGCAAAATGTAGTCAAAGTTTGATTGTCCATGGCCACAATAAAAATGTATGGTTGTCTGGTTTATCATTGATGCAATTTTCATGATTATAGCTTCAAATCCATAGAAGGAAAATTACATAAAGCCTTTCTAAGCAATTGAAACAAAACGCAGATGTGCAATACTGAAATGTCAATGTTGGTTTCTACCATTTTCCCAAAGCGACATTACTGGAAATAATATAAACTTGGCAATGATCAGGCCTTGTTAAGAACGGCTGGTATTCGTTAAGCTAAACAAAATTCCTATTTTGTTGAAGTCAATATAAAAGAAATTATTGGACAACAGGGTCCAAGGTATACTGGGTAATTTATTTATTTATTATTTTAATATATCATTAACTGTGTTGTACAGAAATTTCTTCAAATGGAATGTGTTCATGTGTGTTGTTAATTTTTAACTAGAGTGTGATTTATTAGTGCTGTTTTACACATCATGAACTTAAATTAAGCATTGCTCTCTCTTACGCCATTTTAATGGAGCTCCATCCAAGGATGAACAGTCGGTAAACTGAAAAACCTTTAGGGCAACCTTTAGCTTTTTTACGGAGAGAGAAGGTATTTCCTTCTAAAAGTAGGAGCTTCCCAACTGCTGTGTTTATGGCTGTGTGTGTGTGTGTGTGTGTGTGTGTGTGTGTGTGTGTGTGTGTGTGTATGTGTGTGTGTGTGTGTGTGTGTGTGTGTGCGTGTGTGTGTGCGCGCGCGTGTGCGTGTGTGTGTGTGTGTTCGTGTGTGTGTTTGTGCATAGACACAGCTGTGGTAGAAGGAGATAATATACATGCTTCTCTGCTGTTTTTAAAACTTGATATGCATTGAAGGTTCACGAACTTGTCTCCAGAAGTGATAAGATTATGCTGTTGCTTCTACGCTCTGGTTCTGCTCCTTATTCTGAGCCCTGCTGTCGCTACGGACTGAGTGCCGTTCCTCAGAGACAAACAGAGCAAATAAGCAGCAACTTAATTAATGCATAATTTTTCTAATCTTTGTCAGAATATCTTAAAGCTGAAATAACTTATTTATGTGAATGAAAATATTGTCAGTTGACATGCTGACACCAAATACTCAAAAAGCATCAGGAATTTCATAAAGAGGTTCATAAACTAAAAGGACTGCTTTGCAAACTAAAGCTCAGACTTGTTTTTAATCGAAACACAAACACAATTTCTGTGGATGAAAGCAGCTTCATTAAAAAAAATTCTGATTTAATTTACAGGAATAAAAGAGAACCGCTGAGGATTTAATAGATAAAGACGGATAAACAATAATTATTTAGTACTGGGGTCATGTTGTTTGTAATGTGTACTTATTAGCATGAATGAACAACTTCGTGACCACTTTAAAATCAACTTAAACAGTTGTTGGTACAAAAAACTTCAGGCATCATGAATTTTTGAAGGTTTTTCCAAAACATAGATCGTTTTCTAGATATTAATCCTAGTAATGAATGCTAAAGCTTGTCTTCTATTGAATGATGTTTAATATCCCTTATATTGGTGGTGGGCTCTTTAAAATGTATCAACATAAAAATGAATACAAATATGTATATGTCCTTTTTGTTCATCATGTGGTTTTACCAACATGATTCTATAAAAACAAACATCTTATGTATACAATACATTGGGATTTTTACATCAGTTAAGGATAACCAGTTACCAATTCTTAACTATAACAGCAATATTATACTGGAAATAACCATTCCCAATCATTGCCATTGTTTTTCTTTGTACAGATGAAACAATCAAATACTTTTCTACCTCAAATGACAAATTAGAGGTCTTTTTTATGTTACTTTCAATTTTTTTCTTATATTTTAATATTTAATCATGGCAAACACAGAGTGGGAATATATGTTTGCAATCATAATCCGAGAACCATTCATCCTTTATAATTGTGGTAAAAATATAACTTTAAGGGTAGGTATCGGCTCTTTGATGCAACATTTTTTTTTTTTTTTACTGCTTGTTTTTGTATGGATTTTACATCACTTAGTAGTTGTTTTTCACTTCCGTCTAATAGAAAGTCATAAACAGCAATGGTCTCTGTGGTTTGTACATGTTTTGCATATGCAAACTCTTGGCTAAATCAAAGTAAGAATTTCTGGCATCTGTCCCTTATGTAGATGGTGTTGAATTCCAGTTTAGTTCCCTATTTCTAAAAACCGAAGACTTCCTAATTTACATCAGAGGGGTTAAAACAAACAATCAAAAAGCTTTATGTTTTGAATGTTTTATTTTCATGCAGTTTTAAGCATGTCTTGATGTAAGGATTATACTTGTAACACACTGTAACTCTCTACTTTTAGCATAGATTCTTATTCTGCCTGAACATGGAATGATGAATGTTACAGCAGTTCTTTCAATCTCAATAAAGTTGCCACCCACACTTCAAAAGAACAATAAATCTTGCATGAAAACTGCTTCACAGGGCTGTGAGTATTTAAGCATGTGCTGAAGAAGGTTTCTAATTGTTGCTTGTCTCCTAAACAAGACATTCTACACTTTTCGCATTCTTCTTTGTAACTGGGAGTTAATATGTTTTTTTCTCCCTTAAATATGATCACTAAAAGCCCTTTATATGATATTTTAATCCTCCCGTCGGACCATGTTGCCCTTAGAAGCAGAAGACGCACCTGCTCATCCCCATTACTTCATTATGTCTAAAAAATTTAAATGTCATCTTCAATGCCTAAAAATAGCAGCCCACAAACCAAAGGGTGGAATCAAGACATGGTCATACTTTGTGACACAGCGAATCCAACACACAAACACTAATCATCAGATTTTACTTTAGTTTCTAAGACTGCTGTATTGTCTTTGGGCTTTTTTTTAATCCCCAGTTAATTAAGTTTTATAGCTGTTTGGTTTATGGGAGATTTTACTTCTATTTGCTCCTTTTTGGCACTTTTGATTTCAGCAATCACAAGCTTTACAAACGTTTCATTTCTGTAAATGCTTTCTAATCTTGCTCTCTGCTAAATTCAATATTTTTAAGCCTTCCACCAAAATCTTTATATCAAACAAGAAATATTTATTTTAATAATATTTTCATAAATACAAAATAAAATTGTGAGTCACTTAAAGTGTACTTATTGCTTTTCACAGTAAATGAAATGAGTGAAGAAATGAATGAATATAACATGGCTGTAAGGTAAAAAACACCAGACAGCTTTTGGTACCAAAATTTTGGCTCCTGCAAAAAGAGTGGATATATTTATATGCACCAGCCGAAGTTAATTAGTCTACCTCCTCTTATGAATAAGCCAGTATAAAAAAATAAATAAAGCTTTCTTCTCATAATACTGCTTTTATAGGAAACAGGTGTGTGGTCTGAATACCAGAATGCCTCGGGGGCTATCAGTAAAATACGACAATAAGGGCCGCAAACAGGGATTGCAGGAACTGTGACTGATAAATGAATTGCAGCTTATTAAGCTGTAATGTTACATGAAAAACCACAGAGAGCATCGTCTTTTTCTTAGTGGAAGTGGGCGTGTTGAAAGTATTAGCTACTGTGATAAAAATAATTCCAGCTATACGTAATATATACACAGTTTTCTTAAATGTCAGGGCTGCGCCAGCCTTTTAAAGTGGTCAGCTGGAGAAATATATTTTCCAATTATTATGTTTCTTTGTATATAGTACAAGTACCATTAAGAGTCATTGGGCTGAAAACACCCCATTTGGGATTCTTTGCAAATGAAACCAAAATAACTTAACAATGTTAAGCGGATAGGCATCAAATACGTAATAGAGAGGTTGTTCGAGGTCATTAACCTTTGATTTATCAGAACCTTCTCAACTGATGTGTAGTTGAGAATATTTTGTGGACTCAAAGTATGACCAGAAGAGAAAAGTGGGAAGAAATCCTGCAGGTTACTTATGCTGCATTCGTTTTACCTTATTCAATCAGAGAATAAAGACTAGCATTTGCTTAATGATGTGGTCATTGAACAAGGAAATGAAAGTCATGTAAGGCTTCTAGATACATTAAACATGATAATATCCACTTTTTGTTTGAAATAAAAAAATGTGGCTGAAAAACATTTCAAGCAGCTATTAAAATGTAAAGAAATTTTATTTACTTATTGGTTTTTAAATATAATTTGCTGTTTCAACGGCAATTTCCTGCTGTTAAGCTATTCATCGAGATAGTTGTTTTACTGATAAATGTAGAGAATCAGCTTTCCTCCTTAAAAAATGTCTTCCCTTCTGTCTGAGTACTAGAAAAACTGATGAATCTTTTAAACCTGGTACTGAGTTAATGGTTTTTCACAAAGAAATGCTGGATCAAAAAGAACTTGAGTCTTTTTTTTTTTTTCTCTAAAATTAATATGTTAGAAATCTGCAGTAATAAATCTTTTTAATCTAAAGACTTGTTTGATAAAAAAGCAATTAAACTGGTTGCATATTCGTATAGAAAGCAAATATATGTACTTTACAAAGATGATGGTCTACACTGTACCTATGGTCTAATTAATATACAAGTTTATTTCTCCTCTATGTGTCTATTCATGCATAATAGATGCAGAATGCACAATTTATTAAAATCCATACTGAGTCTTTTTTGTTTGTTTTTCTCATGGTTCCATATATGTCTTTACCCTTTGTAAAATCCAGTCAGTGCAAAAGGCCAAAGTCTTGGTCTAACACCATCAGTGCACCGTAATAATTTAACAATATATATTATTAGTGGGTTTATTTTTTTCTCGCGATGATATGATGCTGTTGCTTTGCCACTAAACGGCTGTACTTTTAGTTGACTTTAACACCAGGGGCTACTTTGAATAGGTTTCCCTATTATTAAGTGTCAGTTCTACATTTTTATCAAAAACATACCCAGAGTTTCTTTGATTCATCCATGATTGTTTTAGTAATGCTTGAATCTCCAGTGGTGGTAATTCAAGGATGACTAAACGCTGGCTTCTGCAACGTGCCACCAATTTAGCCATAGCACTTCCTTGGGGCCTTATACCCATGCTGAGCTCCCAGCCCCACTGAGCACCCTTTGTGCACACCTCTGCAGTGGAAATAATTAGAAAACACATGTTGGAACTGCAAGACAATATCCTGATTTGCCATTTTCCGAAAACAAGATTATATATTGAAGCACGTTTGTAGGACTGATTGTAAAAGGCATCAGTGGCTAAGTTAAGTGAGAGTGAGGTGATTAAGTGAGAGTGTCAGAAAGTTTAGAAGTTCCTTAAAGCGACAGAGAGCAGTTTCAAAGCGTCAGATTTTGCTATGAAGTGCCAAATTTCTGCATGCTCATAATATCTGTGGATAACATTACATTATTGTGGAATAAGATGCTGCTATGAGCTTTAGGAAGGGTGATGTATTTGCCAGTTTTTTCAAACCCTGTTTCAAATCGTTTAAGGATTCCCTGGACCTCCTGCTAACACAGACCCCACTCACGCAGAGAAGCCAGTGATAGGGAGCACTTGTCAGGAAGATACTTGGATGAGCTGAAATCTGGTCCTGAAAATAAAGCAGCACAGAGGATTAGGCGTGGCAAGGTACTCAGAGATTGCGGGAACAAAAGGATTAGCCAGACAGCAGGATGTGGGTCACGCCTGAAAAAATGTGAAACCAGCCAGTCAGCCTGCCCCAAGGCATACTCCTAATCTGCTGCACTTTTTGAGGACCATGGAGGCCTCGTGCCAGGTTTGGACTGGAGGATGGTTGGTGGGGGATGTGTTTGAGGCAGACCGGGCCTGTGCTTTATTTAAGGTAAAACATGAGTCAGTGCAAACCCAACTTATTTAAATTTAATTTGTTAATAAGCAATGTTTTCTTATATATTTCATAAGCCTTGTGCTTCTTTTTGTTTGCTTTTTGGGGATTGTGCACTTTGACCAACAGCCAAGACATTAAGTCACTAAGAGGACAGTCCGCCAGATTGGCAGCTGAAAAGATTACGCCATTAAGCTCCTTGTTAACCCTGTTGCATGAAGCAAATCGTGAAAGATGCTTAGCGAAATCATGCTTAGGACTTTTTGGAACCCCTAAAATGTCAAAAAATGCAAAGTAAGCATGTTATCAGGGCCTTTTATGCACAGTGTCAGCCAGTGATCCCTTGATTATCTTTTCACAACACAATATCGTACCAAACAACATTCCAAATAAAAACATGCCCAGTTCATAGATTAGGAGCATAAAAGGTTGGAGTCTCACAATGTAAGGATTTAGCTTTTGTTGCCATTAAAGGATCAGTGGAAGGTAGATTATATCATTGCGTAGTAATTACTAAGGCATGTCCTCTACAGCACTCTCGAAAGACATAGATTTTCCTCAAGTGCAGGAAGTAGAACGAGGCAATAGATCAGATAGGATATCGCAGAGGCGCACGGCCTCAGAAACAGCCACGTCTTTATCCAATGGCATCAGTTGGATACTCATGCAGGAAACTCGGTGACCTACATCTCTGTCAGACCGACATCTGTTACCTTCTATGTAACCCAAGTGGAAAATCACCAATTACTAGCGCAAACCTCTCTTGTAGCAGCCCTCCTTACAGTTATACTCATGCTATTAATATTCAGGTAGGGATGCTGCTCTGAATAACCTCAAGAAATGTGTGCATCCTCATTTTATTCCTCAGATTATTAACATGTGTGGCGCAGAGATAATTACAGAGATCTATTGCGGCGTGTGGTGCAGGCAGGGGCACAGCTCAGAAGGAGGAGAGATCATTGTTATTATTATATCATCTGAATAGAACCGTGTATTAACTCTTGTGTTCTAGACCCCTGGAGGTCGGAGTATAAGAAGGAGGATTACAACCTAGGAGCCAAGTAGATTAAACAGCAGCTGACTCTCCTGCACTAGACTCATTTTTCCGGCACACACTGTTATCACAAGAAGGGTTACACTGATTACAAAGAGGTCACATCCTGACGAAGCTGCAGAGGGTGAGAAGACCGTCTGTGAGAGCATGCGGCTATGTGTTCTTTGCAGCAATCAGTCTGCAATAGTCAAAGAACAAATAGTTTCTTAAATAGAACAATCAGTCAGTGTAGTTTGGCTTATGGTTGCATTGTGGGACCTGACTGTAACCTGGTAGTGGTTATAAATAGATAATCATCACTTGAATTTCTGCACATATGCACATATAATGAAAAGACTGCAGAACTAGCAAGATATGCCTTACACTGAGAAGATATGAAAAAGTTTTAGTTTTAAGTCTGGTATAATCATTTGCACGTCTCCTATGTAGGTCTAAGGCATTGGTTCTATGTCCATCAAAGGTAAACTGCAGCACTTGTTCCTAAAACAAGTTGAGTTCCAAGCACTTTATGCAGATATCAAAAAGCTTATGGCGATATAGTACATTATATTTTATTATACATTATATCTATCCGCTCTTCCAGGGAGACTTAGTAGATTTTTTTGAAATCAGTTTGTTTCCCTTCCACAGACCCAGCCTTTAATCATAGTCTACAAATGTTGTACGTAGAGGTAAATGACCAGAAGAGTATTTCCTTTAATTTACATTTATATTTAAAAATATACAGAAGCATTAAAACGGTGAATAATTCATGCAGAAATGTAACAACAAGCAATTCAGCAAAATAGAATAATAAACAGCTACCAAAAAAAACCTAATTCTGCATAGTGGACCACTGGTTAACTAATGGTGTAAACGCAGGCAGTAGACAGCAAATAGCAATGGGCGGTGAAGTCTGAATTCCTAGGGGGAGATTCAGAAACTGCTGAAGGACCCTGAGATCGGTATACGAAACTTGGCAGCGCCGACATAAGCTTCTGGTGTAAAGTTTTACCCTAATTGTCCTCGCCAGAAAGTTAATCTGAAAATACAATGGATGGAAACATAGATGTGGAGGTTAACAAACTGACTAGGATAAAGACCGGTATAAATCTTTTTATATATCAGTTTGAGGTTTTTCTATTTGCTTGATTCCTGAAAAGCCCCACTGAGACCTGCTATATCTTGCTAGTTTCACCTTGACCAGTTATGTATCTGTCGATGCAGCAGTCATAAAAGTTTAACATAACATACTTCATGCACTCTATAAAAGGCAAAAACAAAGACATAAAAGAATCATGTGTTGCTTTCTAGATGTTCTATTGAACAATCAGCCATGTTGGAGGTACCTTTTTTTACTGGGCACATCTGTCTGTGTCTTTGGTGATCACTCTCTACAATTGTGGCAGTTAAAGTGGAAGATTTGCAGACCCTGGCAGGACAGTTGGTACTTGAAAACACAATCTGTCACATTTCAGTCCACCTGGGTCCCCAGTTTTCGCTGCCAAATCGCCCAGAAATATATGATTTGTTTGTAACATCTAGCTCCAGGTTTTTTTTGGAACTGTACAGAATACAAATTAATCCCGATGGAAAAAGAAATGCACATAAAACTGATATTGTGTGGCTCCCTTTTTTTTGGGGGGGGGGGGGTTAATAATGTGACTTCTGCAGTCGACAGCATGGTATGTGCAAAGTCGTTCTGATATGTAAATGTTAGTGTGATTTATCTTTTCCAAGACCTGTTTTGACGTCTGTTTAGGGTCTTTGATATTTTGTAAAGTTGAAGAATTTGTAGATTATTCTCTTGTTCCATTTTTGAATCTAATTTGTTTGATGTACTATTGCTACAGGTAATGAAACAATCAACTAACATGACAGTACAACAACCATGCTTGATCAGCTTTGTGCACTGTGGTTGTTGTGAAAAAGTTGCAAATTTCTAAAGGGACATATTACCAAATCATCATGGGGGGATATGGATTTATTGTTTCAGCCCATGTCTATAATTCTAAGTTTTTGGTATTTTTAGAAAATAATTTATTTCCTGCATGCGGTATAGGCATTCTGCCTTAAAAAGGTGTTTCAACTAAACTATTAAATAACCCCTAAAATCATTATCATGTTGATGCTTATATATGTTAACTGTCGATTTCCACATTTTCAAAAATGTATTTACCCTTTTTTTTAAGTAAGGAGAAAATCTGATTTTGAGAGTTCAGCTTATCCGAGTGGGAGTGTGTGTAAAAATTACCACTTTGGGGTCATGTTTTCAAACCTCTTCCAGCTCACTTGACAGACTAATCTTATTAATGAACAGCTATCATGCTGCATTTTGCTCCAGCGCTTTAATGCGCCCTCCTCGTATACATCTAAATGCCAGCTGTCCCGTGGAAATCCTGCTCTCGCGTGGGTGTCGGAGGGCTGGGACAAGCTTAACATGAGGTTGATCAGAGAAGACACAGGATTCATGCTTAATGACAACATTATCCGGTGGTGGAAAAGTGACTCATGTTGAATCAGCGGTTGGATATAGATAGTTGTGCAGCTCTGCAATTTAAAAATGCCTTTCAAAAGAATTTATTGAACGTTTTCTTGTTGGATCAAGTTTTAGAAACATCCTGCAAGTATTAAGCATTCATGCTCACGAAGAGTTTTCATTCAGTTTTACTAATCTTGCAAACATTTTACTAATCAGTTTAAACCTTTGCAGTGACAAGGTTGGACTTATTATTATGTTAAGACAACAATGGCTTAATGACGCAGCTTTACCCCAAACTCACTTGTAAGGGAATTAAATGGTTAAGGCATACTTTAAAGGAAGGAAGGGTGAGGTTTTATTGTGAAGCAAAACCAACTCCAAGGTCTGGTAAACACTTGAACACACTCAAGCGATTTCTTATCTAAGTGTGGCAAGAGTGAGGGTTCATCTTATTAGACTTTCAGAAAAAGACTCAGAGTAAAATATCTCCCCTCATATGGAGACATCGACAGGGTAGTCACAGAAGTGATTTCAGCTCGGCAAAGAATTGAATTGCTGGGGGGCTGGTTGGTTAAGCTAGGTGCTTAATTTGATCTGGAGTGTGTTTTCTCATACCGATATGCCAAAATGTAATTGCAGTCAGTACAAGAGTCACTTGTTTTTGTCGGAGATCGGAGAGAGTACGTGTCTGTTTTTTCCCCCCCCTTCCACTGGAGTCAGATCTCCAGAACGGTTTGCTTTACCCAGGCCACACCTCGATCAGTGTGTATGGAGGAAATCGCTGTCCTTTCTGGAAGGGTAGGAGTGTAAATGAAGTGTGTCCAGGTAGGTCCGAGCTTATCTAGTGCAATAATAAACGTATAATACGAAGCCACCAGTGTTAACCATCAAATCCAAACACAAGTGCACGGTTTCTGATTGGCTGGGGTTGTGACATATGGAGATGAATGTCAGTAAACACTGTGCGCATACTGAGTCACAGCCACTTCCCACACACCTCTCCCAGTGTGATTCCCGTGTAATGATCTAGGGAGTCTGGACAGCCGTCTGCTTGGCGTCTCCGCGCTGTGGGGTGCTGAGCCGAGTGAGAACGGGAGAAATCACGGACAAGACAGGAGGAGAAGGTTTTCTTTCTTTTTTTTTCATTCTGGCAACTCTCAATTTCCTGAGCAGAGATGTGAGAAATTAACAAATACAGCCTCCCGCGGAGAAAGAAGAAGTTTAAAGAAAAAAAATAAAAATAATGATGGCGGTTCACTGAGCTCACTCAGCAAATCAACTTGCTAAGGTTTTTTGTGTCTTTGGTGCATCATTGAGAATATAAAATGTGGCGTCTCTGTTTTTTAACCAATTACTTGAATGACACTAAGCCCATTATTTCCACTGAAAGAACAAATTCCTTCTGTTTATTGGAGCACCTACTGAAATATATCCCGTGGCATTCAGTTCCTGTGTAAATATTACATAAACATTATAAGCAATGTCAAAACTTTAGACTAGTTGCACCCAAACTTTTAAACCAAACTTCCACCTGAGTAAATATTGCATTTGCACATTACTAAGAAGAGAAAAAAAAATCGTATATATTTTGGCACTGCATTTTTGAGTAAACATTGTGGTTTAGTTATGTATTCCAAACTTGACCAGGAAGTAGAATTTTGAAAATTTAAAAGAGCAACAACATAACAAAAATATAAAAACAAAATATACTTTAAGTAGGGGGATGTATGGAGAGTAAAACATTTCTATCCAGCCTTGCCTCAAAATCCAATATATCGAACCAACCCAAAGTAGCTAATTAATTAGAGGTATCTGATAAGATCTACAACGATTTTCAGAAATAAAACTACCTTAAGTGAGTACTATGTAAATCCAGATGTTGGAGATAAACATTGTTTGGATAATTTATCTTCCAGCTTTGCTCAAGCTCAGTCAGAGAACATGGAGAACATCAGTAAACATAACTCTGAATTTTAACTAGGCTACTCTAACAATTACATACGCTTTGATCTAACCTAATCCATAATTCATTTAGCTAAATACATATCATCTTTTCTAATCAGTCCAACGTCCTCAAAGTAAAAGGCTGCCGTAGCTCGCCGTGTTAGGCTATTTTTCTGCCGCCTCACACAAGGTTTCCACCTGCACCCAAAATAACCAGTTTTAAACACCCCCCAAGCTCCCCCAAACGCCCCCCCCACAATACTGCCTTGTCTGTCAAAAAAATTCTGTTACCCATAAGGACTGTGCGAAATGCTAACAGAATACCCTATAGCTTCCTTCTAACAAAGATTAGAGTAAAGGTCAGATTTGTGAAATGCACAACTATTAGTTGTCCTTTCACCGGAAACACTCTGAGATAAGCATCTCTACAGCTGTGTGAGAGTCAACACCGGCCTGCCACCCTATTTACCGATTTTAAATTGACTGATTTGAATCATGCTATACTTTGTGGGTCAGCCACCTGAAATCTCCAAGATCTATTGAAATATGGGCGACAAGGCCAGATTTCAAACGGCACACTTTTCATCTGAAAATTACAAAAAAACTAAAAGAAAAAAAAGGCTTCAGCTTAACTTGTGAGATCCTAAACTTAAACCCTTAAGACTATTCAGCAAAGTTTAAAAATCTTCACAGAACCTACATTGGGAACATTAATCAAAAGGAAGCACATAACTGCTGGTCTAAGTAGGTCACTCCTGCTGAGATTGTTACTTTATTTTTGTGCCTTAACCTCACACACATAAGGCTATTCCTGAAGCACTTGGCTTAGAAAAAGGAGATCTGACACGCAGATGTGCTTTCACTTGTCACAGCTGTTTGCTAAAAGTTTGACCACTTATTATAAATCCCGATAAAGGCAGAGAATTGTCTTATTAACATGATCTAGGGATGCAAAAACACACAAGCTGTTAAGATGACCTGGTTTTGCCTCGTTGTATTCTCTTTTTCACCCATCATGAATGCTGAGGAAGGTGAGGGTTTGGGGTAAGAAGCTTATTGGCAATGCAGCTCTATTGTCTGTGCACACAAAAAAATGTAATATGGAAGAAGGATAACGGATATTATGCTAAGGAAGAGACAGAGAAAAGGCAAAGTTTTGCAAAAAAAGAAAAGGAAAATACTCCGCATAGGGCTCTGTAATTCACAAATGAAGGAATTGCAACCCTGAGACAGCCAATCTGACAACATGCATTAAAGCAATGACAGAAAGGCGAGAAGCAAATCCTGATAAGAGAGATGCTTGGAGTTAAAAAACAACAACTGAGAGACAGAGGGTGATCAGATGATGAGCTGGAAATATGACAAAATTGTCAGTGCTGGAAACCAACCATCAAAGGATCCATGATAAAATAGTACCATGCTTGGCAAAGTACACACTCGCCGGGGTTTGGCTGAGCAATACACGTTCATTCACTTTATCTTTGCTCTGTGTGCCACAAAAGAACACACTGTTTCTCCAACGCAGCCAAAACCCACTCTTAACTTGTTCTCTAAATATTGGGGTCTCTGCGATAAATGTTTGAAGTTAAAATTCTCTTTGCAGTCAAAACTCAGCAATATGTTAATCCACAGACTAACATTATAGTAGGAGATAAGAATTAAAGCTGATTTAACACAGAATGCAAGATTTAACCATAACTGATTTTTTGCAACAATTAAACCCTCCATGCATGATTTGCTCTGACATTGTGTGGACAGCTTTTATTCCAAAAATGACTGTATAAGACTTTTTTATATGTCAAAAAAATCAAAAACAAACAAGCAAAAAATATCAAAATCGCATTTCTATCATTATCTATGGAAAGAAGTTATATAAGGATAAAAAGAAAACATCTTCAGTATGGAAATTGCAAAATCAACCACAGATTCGCTTTAGCATAAATATAAATTCTTTACTTCTCAGGTTTGCAAAACAGTTACAACAGTGAAGCATTGTCATTTTTTCAATGTTTTTTAAATTTTTGAATTTTTTACAATTCTTAAAGTAAAATCTGACATTTACAAAAGAAAACAAAAGGAATTTTTTGTCTAACACTGTATCATGTTTTTGAAACAAGGCACCTCTAAAAACTGTTTTTCGTCCTTGTAAAATTAAATTTTTCCTCTATTGATACCAAAGCAACAGTAGGACTCAACAAAGAAATCTGTGAACCACCTTTGGACAGCTGGGTGTCTCTGCCAGCATACACCCAGTTGGCAGATGCTGTTGATTTTAGTTTTACCCACAGCACACAGATACAGATATAGGTTTGCTTGGTAATCTGGCTAGAAGGACGTTGGCCCTTTCTTTACTAGCATGTCACACTGCATTCATTGTGCCGCAGTGTGTGTTTTCCCCTATTGTATACACAAGGCGTCCTTTGTTTCTGCTCGCCCTCACTCATTCTAGACATACCAGGTCCTTGTGAATCAAATAATTCATTAAATATACCCATTACTCTTTTGCATGTGTACCAAGTTTCATCAGTTTTTGGATTTTGTTACCATCTGCATAAAAAGTGGAAAAAAGGTATTTTATTTCAAAACAAGATTCATTGAAAGAGACCAAAGGTTTTTAATGCTAAACCACAGATGGACTATGACTGGAAAACGAGACCGATAATTCTGACAGCAGTATGGACAGAGTAATGATTCACTGCAGCTTTTTTAAATAGCCAAAGGGCTTATACACATTGAACCACATTGAAGCTGAGAGAGAAAAGCCTAATGTTCCATGTGAGGCAAGATGTAGTTGTAGCTATTACTTATACAGAGTGATTTTCATGGGGTTTGGTATGTACATCAATGCTGAGAGTTAGGTTTATTTAAACCAAATCTGCGACTTCAAAACCTAAAACAAATTGGATCACATTTGTGCCGGAGTAATTGTGTTATTGTTTCATGCTTCCCACAGGACAGTCTTTGCACTGCTAAATATGACATGACGGGAAAGAAAGTTTAGTTTGTTTCCATGCGACTCAAAAACAAAGCACTTACCAGAGGATTCCAATAAACCAAACCCACACACGTGTTGGCAGGACAGAGAAACAAACACGTTGGGGTTGTGGGGTCGGGCGAGAAAAGCAGTATCATTCTGTCAATATGTTTTATTTACTCTGCCCACATGGATGCAGCGGATGGTGCTTCAAGTTAGAGCAAATGGATTTTTATTCCCTGCGAAGAGATGACAGTAGAAGCTTGATGCCCAAAGAGCTCAGTCTGTTTGTTCCAGATAAATATTGGCCGCCCTCAGGCATTAGAGTTTTTACTTTGAGTAAAAATTGGAAAAGAATGTCTAACTCCTCTCCTATTATATGTACGTCACTTTATTGTGCATTAACTTGGTATCTTAATGTCTTGGTATCTTAATGTCTTGGTTTCTTTTGCAATTTTAAGAGCATGTTTTAAAAGAAGTTTTCAATCACTTAGAATATGAAAATTGTGGTGTGTAATGTAATTGAAGCCCTCTCGCTCTGATACGTCGAAACACAATCCAGTTTAACAAACTGCCTACAACTTATTCAGTTGGTAAGCAAAGTAGCTCTCTAGGAGCTGCAGATACTATCCATGGTTAAGGTAGGAGAATTTGCTGACAAAATGTCTGGTTTTGCATTTAAGTGTACAGGCTGGCACAAATCACATCAAACATGTTTGCTCTGATCAGATGTGATAAAAGCTGATGTTTTGCCCTACACGCAAATTATGTTACACTTCCCATAATACATAATGACAGCATCATCCTTGGGGAGGATTTTGTTCCCCAGCGCCGAATAAGTTGTTCAGAGTCAAGAGGAAATTGCACCTTCTAGCATTAGGGCAACCCTATACATACAGTCAGAACTAGAATGGACTTCCTTAATTCAGACCGTTCTTCTTGAGGAAGCTAAAATCCTTCAACGTTTGCAGCAAGATGTTGCAGATCTTCTATAAGTCAGTTGTTGAGAGTGTCATCTCGTCTGCCATCATCTGTTGGGACAGCAGAATCAGAGCAAGGGGCCTAAAAAGGCTCAACAACCTGATAAAGAAGGCTCGTTCTGTTCTGGGGAGAAATGTGAAATCTCTGGAGATAATGACGGAAAGAAGGATTTTATATAAAATCAAGAAAATCATGGACAACCCTGAACATCCTCTTCACGAGTCTGTTGCTGGAAAACATTGTCTCTTCAGTCAGAGGCTTCTTCAGCTTAGTTGTAAAACAGACCGCTACAGAAGATCTATCCTGCCCACAGCCATCACCATCTACAACAACACCAAAGTTAAATGAGATACTCCAACAACATTTAATTTCCCTTTGGGATTAATAAAGTCTTTTTCATTGATTTGTTTGATTGATTAAAGTGTACAGTTTACACCAGACAATTTAAAGAGCAGGCCTAAATCAAACTGATAAACTTAAAACTGCTGTTCATACACAAGCTCTGCACCTGGTCTTACTTATTACGTATTATGTGCAAATCTGGCAGAAACAAACCAGAAAATACTTAGCAAAAGCTATCAGAGGCAAAGTTTTTGTTTTCATTTGTAAAAATAAGTAAATAAATAAATAAATATCCATGCTTCTCCTCTAGTTAATAACTAGGTGCTACTAAGATGAGTTGATTAACAGTTTCTGGCAGTAATGTTAAAACCTAGGGGAAAGTACATTAGTCATTAGTCAACATTAGTCTGCAATACGAGGACTTTAAAAAGTAACTCAAATAACTCAAAAAGCTGACGAAAAACGTAATCTGTAAGAGTAGAAAGGAAAAGCAATTTTACTCGTACTTCAAAGTATTTTCTTCAAGGCAGCTTTAGGAAGCCCTGGGTGTATGTAGTTCTTGTTCAAAAAGACAGAACAAGAAGCGGTTTGGAAAAACGAGGCCAGACAACTTCACCGCTGTACATCAAGAGAGAGACAACAGCAAAGTGTTTGGATGACTAAAACCTTCTGAGCGCTCTCATCATAAGCGTGTTCTTTCTTTTTTTTTTCGTGGCACAATTTTGTTCATGCAGATTTGGCTACTGGCAACAAACACGGTATGTTTTACATTTATTCCCGTGTGAATTGGTGTCAAAAAAGCCTCGCAGGCATCTTAATCCTTCTACATCGAAATGGGACCCGTTTCCCATGAATTACAATAGCGCTCTTGCATAATTAGTTCAGCAGCATGTAAAGTAAACAAACGGAAGAGGCTCGAGTGAAGTGAATGTGAAAAAGGTATGAATCGTGAAGAGCTCTGCAGAAGTCCCTCTAATAAGAATGTACTCCAGATTGACCAGAGTAAGGCTGATAGCACAGTTATGTTGTGCAGCAAGGATATTTACTTGTCATCTCTCTATCTAACCACAACAATTTTAGAAAAGCTATTAGGTCTCTTGAGTTAAGTATATTGTGTTTGCAGGAAGCTTTCTAGTTATACTTTACATCTACAAGTACTTTTGATATAACTAGCCAAGCCAAGGATGAGCAAATATGTTTTAATGTTGGATCAATTTTAAAATCTTTGGCCAAATGAGTGGTGAAACATGTCTACCCCTGTTTTAAACTAAGCAATAAAATTGTAGTAGAATGGCGAATCCGTAAAAGGAACGTCATCACACTACCGTCATCATTTTAGCAAATTATTCAACGCGTAAAGCGACGAAATGTGACATTATAATGACCATATTTGAAGAAAACAAATTTTTGCCAAATTTCCAGCAATGATGCCTTGTAATCAGTTTATGAAGGTAAAGAAAGATCGTACAGTTTTCTTCTCTGTTTCGTTTAGATTCAGGGACTCTATACGCTCAGTTTTATAACTTGGTTGTTAGTGAATTCAAAGGAAGAAGAAAATTTGTATATTATGAGCCTTTACATACCTTTTATGATTGGACTCGCGAGTGAAATAAAATTTATAAAATAATTAATCTTCACTGTTTTCATTAAAAAATGCTAACAGGTAACAATGCAAACAAATAAACGACTCTTCGGTTTGAAGTAATACAAGCTTCTTCAGTTTGTTTACTAGTAGCATTTCACAACTTTACACTTTAAACAACACATTCATTACTTTTTGATAAACCTTCAAGGAAACAGATAAGGCTTAAAATCAAACTGTGCATTTATATATGAGCTAACTAGGTGACACTGAACAAAATTGGAGAATTAACAGTCATATCATATTGGATTCAAAGTTGAGTTTTTATTATTTTTTTTGGGTTTTGACTTGGAGCAATGACCTCTTGGAAGCGTCAAAGCTTGCCAGGAAACTGTCTTAACGTTTAAAGCCAGGTGACAGCAAGCAGGTCAGTGTGGTTTAACATAAACTGGAATAAAAGTAGAAGGTGTATTGTGTTCCATGAAATCTCTAAGACGTTTTTAAATAACATAATAATAATAATAAAAAAAACAATTATAACACAATGTCAATGTCAGGGTTTAATTTTCCAACAACTGCTATTATGCAACTATAACTCGTAAAATAGTACTTTATGCAGACTTCAAAGCTATGCCGAGCCATGTGAGTCGTCAGGCTTTTCATGGGACCCTAAAAGTTATTTATATTTCAACAATGTGCAAATAACTCAAATCTTCAATAAAGATGAAAAGTTTGGCAGCTTTTTCTATTATCACTTGTAATCTATCTAGAAATGCTGCTATGAATCATAAAGTTTAGAAACTTAGCAACAATTTCATATTCCTGATCAGTTTTCTAATATATACAGAGTGTACGTAAGTGATTTGCATATACACAATTGCTCCATGAAAGAAAGTGACCGGTACAAAATGAACAATTGAATTTTTTTTTACTTATTCAAACTGTCTTGCGAAAAATATTTAAATATCTTTTTGTATTCCCATGTCAAAGAAACAAACATCAACATGTTGGAACTTGATATGCACAAACAATGCATAGCTGTGAAGTTTAAAGAGTAAATGGCACAAATAGAAATACAATGAAATCCTTTTATTGGTTGAACTAAACCAATCAATCACACCAGTGATCCAGACCTTGTCAAGGTTTAGATAGCTTAAGTCCAGTAATGAATCAATGGCAAAATATAAAAATTGATTTTGGTTTACAATCTATCTGAGGTTGAGTGCAATTGCAGTAAAAAGTGGTTCTCCTCATAATAATATCTAAAATTGCACATCAGTTACCCTCCAAACTAGTATTTTTTTAATGCTCTATCTATGCATTGTGTAATAATGCAAATATTTATTTAAGGAGATTTTGTATTTATTTTTTGGTGTATGTGTTTATATCAGGTATTATTTCATACATTTAAGAACATGCATTTTTTTTTGTGTCAAATAAAACATCATATTTCTTTTTTTTTTTTTTTCCCCTTTAAACATGAAGGCTTCCAAAATATTCAGTTGATTTTCCGGCTAATGAGAGAGAACCTTATGCCAGCACATGGAATAGCGAGATAATGAAAGTAGGTAGGTGTTGCTTAGAAATGCATATTAGGTGGTATCCGGCTGAGTGCACACTTTATGAAAGGGCACCAGTGTAAAACACACACTTGCATTAAAACTTGATGTACAAAATTTCTAAGTACTTTATTTATATCAATCAGGCTAATTAGTGTGCACAGGATCCAAACACTGAGAGGTTCTTACAGTGTTTGGACAATTATAAGTACATAAAGTGCCATCTGCTCGAGAATGCCTGGCTGCCCGTGGCAGCCGAGATGGAGATGAAAAAACTGCCAACTGCCTACTCACATCATCATGTATAGGTTCCTGCTAAATACATTGCTTTATGTCAGCTCAGCCGTAGGAGGAACAGACCTTTCTCAACGCTGAATACATGTGCATTTCACTTCATTAAAACTATGAACATAAACCAAAAGCTGACCTGTTTATTACAAAATAAAGAGGGATCTTAAGTAGGCAGTATAATCCCTATTATTCTTAATGATCATTTTTCTCATAAATAGTAGAGAAATGTATGTAACAACAAAACCTTTATATCCTTAAAACCTGATTCAAAATATTTAGAAACATCCTACTTCTGAAGAACTAAAGTTTATGTTGGTTTCATTTTAACAAATCACCTTGTCTTCTGCTCTTTTCATATTAAATAATTTTGTGATGGCAAACCTCACAGTGTAGGATCCACACTTTAATACCAGGGTGTCACTTTAGTCTACTTTGCAGTGACTACTTCAAATGTATTTTACTTATCATTTATTTATTGTTTCTTTGCTAAAATTGTTTATTTTGCAATCACACCCATGTTTGTTGTTTATATGGAGTGCACACATATTAACATTGCAAGGTCAAAATGATCCTATGTTGTATTCATTGGGATTGTTTTTTTCCTTCTTTGCTGAAAAGGACTAAGGACTGAGACCAGAAGCACTGCTGAAACCCTTTTTTGTTAATGGTATGAGTTTTTGTTCTAATTAATTGAATTAATCTCTTTTATTGGTCTAACTGCTTAAGTTTTAATTGTGTTAAACATTTGTTAAACATTTTCTGTATTTTTTTTGGAGAAACAAAACACCACCTTTTGAAACAAACAGTTGTGTCCTCTATGCTTTACTGCAAGGTCAGAGACAGATTTGTTTAAACTATTTAACACACATACATATATACACTAAATTATTTTCAGCATGTGATTTTAGGAGTTTTTGAGCCCTTCCTACAGCTTCTTGCATCAGTTTATGAAATTTTGTCCAATGTCTCCTGACAGAAGTTTTAAGCTGTCTTGGCCATTCACAGTTTACTTTTATATCTGCACACAACTTTTCTGTAGGACTATGACTTTTCAGTCATGAAAAGTCATAGTCGCTGACTTTGCTGTCCTTCAGGTTCTTATCAAACTGCTTTGGTTCTGTGCTTAGCCATTATCAGTTCGTACAATATGATTGTTGTCAAGCTTAAACTCACCATATTAAACATTATCATTATTTTGTACAAAATCTTAAAAAAACAAACAACCAAAACATCATCCGGTCTTACAGAAAAAGTACATTTCTATCTTAGTTTAGGTTAAAGAAACATGAAGAAACTTTTCAACCTTCTTAGAATATTTTCATTACTTTTGTGATTATATGTCTACTTACAGCTCGTTGAATGACACCTCTGTCATGGCCCAAGGGGGTCCGTGTCGCTTTAACCGGCACTAAGCAACTTTGAAGAGGGTGGCAGGGACCCTGCCTAACAAAACAACTACAAAGGTGCTGACTGCTTTACGACATGTCACTTCCACCGTTTCCTGTATTTAACATCATCATATAAAATTGTTTTACAACAATTACATTCATTACCTCATCGCTGTTCATCCTTCACACAGCCACTGGAAACAGAAATGTACTTCAATTCAACTGCAGGCGACCAGGAGAACAGGATTTTACGACGCTATGCTCTGCTAGTAATGGGATTGCAGACTTTATTTAGGCAAAACACGACAGCTTTTGTCCACACTGGGCGCCAAAATTAACCAAAACTGAAACTTCTTTCGTGTTGATTCAATTACAAAATATTAATTATAATAATAAAAATAAACAATTGACATGGAGTTTTGCAAACATATGTAAGCATGCTAATCATGCTAATCATCGCTAAACTAAAATAGAAATTTATAATCTTATTTAATGTCAGACAGCAAAAAAAAAAAATTCTACATTCAACAAAAATTCAACAACGAAGAAATTATTTCTGATGATTTAAAAAAAAAATCCTATGCCCGACATCTTTTAAACAAGTGAATCATAGAATGTCATCTAAAATACTGAAATCCATAAAGACAGTTTAATCAAATTTCTAATGGAAATCATAATTAAACAATATATTAACAAAACTTTTACCAATTACTTTTTAACATATATTTTATATTTCATATAGGTTAATACTCACCGTGTGTGGGAAAGATTTATTTGGCATAATTGGTGGTGTGAAAGATGAAACAATTCCAAATTAATTGTGAATAAATCTGTTCACAATGCAGCAAGCCTTTTTTTTTTCTTGCTTCCCCTTTTTTACCTCCCTTATTGTACGACGTCTAAGGGGATGTTTGAATATTTAAACTCAAGGGGTAAGATCTCACTCTCACATCATTTTCACCTAAGTTATTTTTAACGTTTCTTTATGGTGCTACTTAACTGCTACTTCATGAAAATTGAAACTGATCATTATAAAACTTCTTTAAACAATGTAAGGTGTAATGAATGTTGGAATTTCAATTAAGGCTTTACTCCTCCCTAAACTCACTTCCACGTATGTGGATTGCAAAATTTATGGAGTTTGCGTTTACTGTGACACAACTTTTGTTTGCTGGGAATGCATGAAGAACCCTGCTATTCTCTGAACTAACCGTCAAAATGTAAACGTTTTTGTGATACATGTTTCCTAGCAACGACTGCCTGAAACAGCTGCATCAATAAAATAACCTTCCAGGAACGAAATTCACCTTGAAAAACGTGATCATTTTCAAGCTGGTTTTTTTCCAAAGCTGGGGAAACAACCTGTCACTGTAAGGCAAGGCAAGGCAAGGCAAGTTTATTTGTATAGCACATTTTCGTGTACAGGACAATTCAAAGTGCTTTACATAAGAAAAAAGATCAGAAAATGAAACAATAAAATCAGCTTTGAATTTAAAAGAAATAAAATAAAAATAAAAATAAAATAATAATAATAGTACTCAGTTGCTATATGCACAGTTAAATAAGGCTGTTTTCAGCCTGTATTTAAACAACGGCAGAGTTGAAACCTGTCTAACCTCTTCAGGAAGACTGTTCCAGATTATAGGAGCATAAAACTAGAATGAAGCCTCCCCTTGTTTGGTCCTGACTCTGGGCATCAGCAGGAGGCCACTACCTGAGGTTCTCAGAGTCCTGGCTGGTTCATATGGCTCTAACATGTCAGATATGTACTTTGGGGCTAAACCATGAAGAGACTTGTACACAAGCAAGGCTGTTTTAAAATCTATTCTTTGAGTGACAGGAAGCCAGTGCAGAGAC
>JAVLVB010000491.1:821572-872105 GCA_032876305.1 Orestias chungarensis | reverse complement strand
ATCTGTTCTGTAGTGGGATAGTTGTTTGAGGAGGAGGAAGCTTCATTTTTGGTTTCCCACTGACAGCTGTCCAAGTCTGTGTCCTGCGAACGACTGGAGTCGAGGAGGATTTTGGTCTCGTCGGTAGTGCAGGCCAGCCGGTCGCATCGCAGATTTCTCTCTTCTTCCTCTGAGATGACTTACTCTTCGGTTTAGCGCCAAAGCGCATTCCAGACATTACTTGTCTTGTTATTCAAAGCAACATCCTCTTGTTTCTGGTTGTCCTTGCCCGTGCTGATTAGCTGACGGGTAGAAGCATCATGTCCAGTAAGAGGTAGAGTTGTATCGTAATCTGCGTTTATTTCCACATTTACTTCTAGTCGTTGGATTTTGGTTTCCAGCATGTTGAGTTTCTGAAGGAGATTAGTGTAGTCATCCTCAGAAAAAGAAAAAGGAGGCATCTTGCTGATGGATTGTAGGACTTGGTCCCAATGTGAGAACAACTCCAGTTACATTTTTCTTCCTTTTTTTTTGGGTTTTACATATGAGTTCTCACAAAAGTTTGTTTATACATGTTTCAATTCAAATGATCATTTACACACACATTAAAAAAAAAGATTACTGAAAACCCTTTTCAAGATTTTACAGCTAGAGTGGGTTTTCTGACAGCAATTAGAGGAGGACCCACAAAGATAGTAAAAAGAACAGAGGAAGACATAAAATAATAAAGATCTCAAGTTTGAGAACTTAACACCAGATAGTTGCATCAAGGATTAACATTTCAGGACTTTGTAATATGATATGTTGCAACGCAACATCCCTGCCCTGACTGCTGTAATTTGTCTTTGAATTGTACTCTGTTGTGCTATTGGTTCAGATAGCTGGCCACTCTAAGTTAGTGCAATTAACATATTACACTTAACATTATGGTTTCATGTGAAACATTTGTGGTAAAAGACTTCAAGAGCCATAAATGTTTGTGCACATAGCTCCCGCATATGGTTGCAATTCTTGTATTGATTACAGGGACGGTGTATAAAACTCAGTTTATCCATACCTTTGAAGCCTTCCTTTCTTAAAGAAAATTATAGGAAATCATCTGAAAGAGATGGAGAGATTTATGTAAAGTTGAAGAAATGGTGGAATGGTGGAGAAACACTTCTGACCAGCAAAGTGTTCTCATTTCTATGGCTAGTCCTGTTGCAACTTGGATATCCAGATATATTACATTTAGTGCTCGCATCCCACCTGCGTTTTGTAATCTGACATCTGAAGGAATGATTCTGCTTTTTTGGACAACAAATGTTCAATTGTGTTCATTGCGACGCTGTGGTGAATGTTTAGTGTTAGTGCCTCTACTTTAGATAAAAACAAAAGTTTACCTTAATTGAAGTCGAGCTGCAACAGAAATCTAAAAATTAAACTACATTAGCATGACAACTCAATAGGTTTTGCATGTTGCATGCAAGAGTGTTACTATTAAAGAATTAACGCAGCTGTGGATTACTGTTCAATAAAGGCTAATAGTGCCTGAATAGCAATCCTCAAGCCTTTGGTGCCAGAAAGGAAAGAGAACAGACCAGTGTGCAGAGAAGGATAATCTCATCTAAATAGGAAGCAGCAATCTGCCTTTTCATTACACTGGCAGGTCAAAATGTAAAAAGGTCTTGTACCTGTACGATGGGAGTTTAATATACAAGGCAATAAAGCAAATTGAAGAGACCCCTGTGTGTTTCTCATATTGTTCTGGTAATGAGTTTTTATCCGACTGTTTTTCAATTGAAAGCAAATCATTGGCAAAGTTTTAATAGGGGTGATCTATCTGAATAATAAGGTTGTCTACAACAAAAAATGCAAACAACTGTAGTTTGTTCGAATCCCACTTGGGGCTGACGACAACAAAAAAAATCTATTCCTACAGAGTTTTAATCCAAAAGATTGAGAATAAATGTATACAGTGACAACTTTCTTGAAACTGTTAAAGATTCTTGATAAATATTACTGCTAGGACTACCATTGAACTGTATTACCATTCTCATACAAGATAATCACCTCTTTAAAAAACAATTTAAAATGCTGAACTCTATTCTGGGTTAGACAACACCCCTTAATCATGTTTTGTTCGCAACCAAGTTTATAAATAGTAGATGTAAATAGTTACATCTTTTTAAATTATTGCTTAAAGATGTTATAAGTAATACAAGCTAATAACAAATCCTTTAAAAAATTTTTTAGATGTCATAGCAAGACCATCACTACCACCCGTTATGTGTTATATTCTGTAGGTTTGATTTAAACCAATGAAAATAATATATATATTAAGTAATATTTAGGTTAATCACCTAGGCAAACATGTTTTATATGTAGCCATAGTTAATTGTACAGTCAGGGCTGATGAGAAACCTTAAACAGCTAAGCTTTCATGATGAAAACTACATCTTTAATCACAAATATGTAGACTTTAAAGTAGGTTTAGTAAACTAAACTGATCATGTGACAGTTGCTAAATTCACCTATAAAATCAAATGTTATAATTTGCCTCCAAAAGCATGTTTTCTGAAATTTAAATGACATACTTTTAAACATAGTAAGAGTTAGTTAGGTTGTGGGAATGCAAGATGGAACAATATGAAGTAATGGCTCTTGTAATAACTAATTGTGTTAATTCATACTAAACATACGCATTTTATAATTCCTGAGCCTAAAAAACAAGACATTAAAAAAAAAAAGATGATAAAAGGGTATCTTTCTACCAAAGATGATGAATAAACTGACATGTCACAACAATGAATCATCAGCCCATGTTGGTCTTTGCCCTTACAAAAGGCATGCGTGTTTTTGTCCCAATGCGCTGCATTCAATATGAGTCGTTATTTACTTTTCCCTTTCATTGTGTTGGGCTTGTCTTGTTTTATTAGCTGTCACTCCATCACCATGTTTATTATTTGTTCCTGATGTAATTGTGGAAGTCTTGTGTACGCTGCAGGAGCAGCTGTTATTAACGTCAGTTTAAGCATTGTCCAGACTTTGACTGGTCCGATCTAACCAGTGTATATGCTTTGATCTACACTGTTGAGTTACACTCCTGGCTGTAATTTAAAGCCAGCGACATGTTTCACCACATCTTAGAACACTGCCTTAGAAAAAATAGCATAAAGTGAACAAACAGGGGAGGATAAAAATAATTGCATTTTAATGCCTTTAACCTTGAACCCATCAATATTTTATCCTATTAATTCAAACCAGGCCACAAATGTCATAAGAGGGCATTCAGAAAACCTTTTGGCATAACCACTGCTATCATTACAATTATTACAAAAACAGTTCTGTATTAATAAAGCAAATCTAGTTTATTGGTTAATATGCCAGAAGTTTTGTTTTAAAGTCAATACATTCGGCTGTCCTTAAAAGAAAAGCTAAATGTTTCGCCCCCCTGTCTTCCTTAATGCATATTTTTTTTATCTTACTGCAGCAGCTTGAACACAAATCAGACAAATAAGTTGGATAAAATTAGATGCAAAGGCTAAACAAAACCACTAAGCTGATACGATTTTGCAGCAACCAGCCTATCTTACTAAAAGAGAGGAATGTTTTTATGATTTCAATGATTAGTTTCTAATAATAAAGTACAAGGGTTTCCTTGCAGTGATTACATTTGTATAAGGTGTACAAAATATAAACTGATATTGAATATTCCTTGTTGATAATATTGTAAGATAGTACTTAGTAGTAGTTATGGTTGTTTTCCTGCTGGGTCAACCTCTATTTCAACCTCTAATATGTTTTCTACCACAATGAGACACCATCTCACGACAAAAGCATCCCCACACCATGATGCAGCCACCACTATATTTTATAATTTGAATTGGTGTGTTTAGAGTAATGTGTTCATTTTTTTCATGTTTTGCTTTCATTTAGGCCACATTTGTGTATCAGAATCTGTGATGATGAATTCTTATGGGAAACAAACAAATGAAAAGGCGACATAAAGTTTGATCAAAAGAACATATCTGAGTTGAAAGTAATATTTTATGTAAATAAATAAATAAACTGCTATGTCAAAAGGAAATGGTCAGCACATGTTAGTCTCTGCTCTCCGTGTAAAAGGTGTGTGCTTTTTTGCCCGCTGTGCAGTATTCATTATGAGTCATTATTTACATCTTGAGTGTATTATTTTGAGCATGTTTTGTTGTATTAGCTGCCGCTCCATCTCTGTGTTGATTCAGTAACCTCGCTGAGGCTGTTGCTCTGCAAACTGCAGGGCCCGTTGTGATTAGACCCACGCCACACACGCACTGTTGCACTTTGTGTTCATTACCAGAATGTTGTTGGATAAATGAGATGTTCTGGGCAAACATTTTTTACAGGAAACCCGTAAGGGTGCCTTACTTTTATTTGATAATTTTGTTTTCTTCAGCTGTATGACTGATGTTGCTGCAGAAGAACAAGATGGCATGTACGTTACACATTTCTACTGATTTTGTTTAATGTAGTTTATAGTATTTCCATACTATGAAGCAAAGAACTATGAAGCAAATAACTCACAGATTGCATTCATCCTTTTTTTTCTGAGTCATACAATCTACAACAAGCACATTTGTGACAAAACAAAAGGTCACAGTTTCTATTTGGATTTTTTTGACTATATTTTATTTGCTAAAACTATAATAATCTGTAATTAAAGTTATAAGCGGTCTTTACCACTGGTTTCTTTTCTGGCTGCTGCCTAGACTTTACTTTAATGTCGCTTTTTTTTTTGTGTGAGCCCTGTCTCGCCTTCATTGTTTGTAATTATGCAAATGAAATAAAACTGTGAAAGAAACACAGAGCGGCTTCTCTCAGCTGGAGGAAGTGTCTCTGTTTTGTGTGTCGAAACACAGCTGCTTCAGTGGTTTTGCCGTGTAGACCCAAGCATCATTTACTCGACAAGTCCAACTTTTTTTTTTTTGCCTCTTGTCATCTCCTTACGAGCATGCTGACAGGGAGTATTAGAATCCTGCACAAGGCTATGAGCGACCTGATATTTCGTTTTGCATTGGGATAGTGCCAGAATGCTCAGAGTTGGCCAAACAAAAACAAAAAACTGGAAGCTCTCTTTCATTCCAAAGGGCATATTAGTCTATGTTGCTGAAGAGGTGCAAAAAGCTAAAAATGTCTTATAAAATCCCCAGTGGAAATTTTGTGGAGCAGATATAAACACAAGAGGCTGAGAATATCAGAATCTGCTTTATGCATGTCTGCAACCCATTTGGCTTTTAAAACTCTCAGCCAATAAGTGGATCTAGTGTATGCCTACAACACTTTATGGTGGTAGACTGCTTTCAGCTGCTGTATGTCCCAAATTCCTCATCTGTATATATTATTTACATAATAATATAGAAAAACTAGCCCGCTGGTCTTTTTTGTTTGCTGTGACAATGTTTTTCTCAAATCGCACACTTCGGGCAGTGCAGGCAAATTTACTGGGGTATGTTTTACGACAAGGCATCAATCAAATAGACACCTGGCAGTTCATTATCCAACACTTCCTTCACACTGCTTAAATTTGCATTGACAACTTAAGCTCTCTTTTCAGCTTGCACGCCCAGCACGTTTGCAAATGTTCAACGCTCACTTTTCCGCAAGCCTTTGCATTCCAAGTACATGCGTCTTTCTCTTAATTAATATGTACTGTAACTTGGCACGTGAATTTTAATAGTAGTCTCCTTGGATTTGACCTTAGACTTTGCTTAACCCGATGGTGGTCTGGGGCTTTTGTTTTATAATGCATTGTGTGTTGGTAAATACACAATTCTATACTTATTCATTTATTTGCAAAATCAATAACAATTCTCAGTTCATAGGAATAAAACAAAGGTATAATATGGAACCCATGACATCTTTAACAATATGTTTAACTCCTTGCTCTTTTGAAAGCTAGACACATACTAAATGTGCACCAACTTTCACAGTTATTTGCTCATCAGGCAAGTAAATTAATTTTAAAGATAATTTTAAAATCTACTGTTTGCAAATAGATATTCATCTAAAAAAAACAAAAAAAAAAACATATTCAGAGACACACACACAAGCATACACAGAATTACAATCAATAATTGTACACACTGCCACTAATAATGTTTTTGGACATTCATGTACATTTTTTAGAATGTCCCATAATTTTACTCTACACCTATGTACATTTCTGAAGCTCCTTCTATGCTTTATTTGAGCAAAATGTTCTCTTGTTACTCAAATAAAATAAAAAAAGGGGGAAAGAAACATGTTCCTCTGCCTCATATTATTTTATATCACATTAAGATGTGGGAAGTAGTGGATTTGAAATTAAAAGATATTCAACTACTTTCTCTACTTAAAAATCAAACGTTCATATGTTCATTTAGCCTCTCTTTATCTAAGAGTGCATCCAAGCAGAGAAGACACTACTCATTTATTAATTTTTAAGATGTAGGCATCAGCAAAAACAAAAATAAAGCACCGAATACAAATAATACGAATTAATAAACTAGAAAGAAACCAACCAAATTATTTGTCTTAATGTCTTTGCTTGTCTGGATACATTCCCACAAGCAATGGTACATTTGCTTAGATATTACATTTTTTTCAACTATCCAGTGGTATAAATAAAAAAAACTCAACAAAACAAACAAACAAACTAAAAACCTTGGTTAACAAGGTCGGTACCAGCACATCCTTTCTGCGTCTTTCACTGATTTCCTATCATGCAGATAAAAGTGCTTATTCTTTGATGCCAGACCAAAGGCATAACATCAAGCTGTGGATTTAAAACACAATTAGCTTTCACTATCTGCACGAAATAATTGTGTTTTTGAGCATCGATCTACCCTATTGGTTCTGGGGGGGGAAAGTTAGTTCAAACATGATTTTGTAGCATTAAGATAAAAACTTTGACCTGCTTTGCAGACCTACGAGATTGAAAGTACTGTTTGACATGGACTTCAACTAAACCTTTCCTGCATTAGGTCACTTAGAATCACCATTTGAAATTTAGGCTTACATATTTTTGATTACTTAGGAGAAATTACTTTTAACTGAATTGCTTTGGTCATGTTTTGGGTATCCTTTCACAAACTTCTACTTATTCCATAAACAGAAGTTTAACACATTCCATCTGACAGATTTATGTTGTAACAATGTTTTCAGCTCTGCCCCCAAACTGTTGATGTGACAACGATCTGGGCTTTGTGACGACAGCATAAAACCATGAAGTCTGTTTCTCCTTAAGTAACTAATTTATAATTTGTAGAAATTGTCCATTGGAAGATGAATTTTGTGTAAATGTTTTACCCTCTTGGCTGATGTCTTAAGATGTTGCTGATTTATTTCTGCATATTGGGTTTTCCCCTGATCCAATTCATTTTGTGATTTGCATAAATCCTTGCAGGAAAACATGCATGCAATATGATGCTTTACATTTGGGAGGCTGTTTTTCCAAAGACAAACCAGAACGGCCCTAGAATACATCCACAGCTCTGCCTACAATTATTTATAATGTACTGAACCAATCAGCAGAAATAATGAAATACTGTACAAAAACCAGAAGACTCCGGGGATTAAGCACAAGAACAGGAATACATATAGTAACGGGGGAATTACTGCAAGATACAGAAAGGAGTGAATGAAGTAGAAGAGGTTAAATACTGGGTGAGTGAATACCTGAACAAACAGGCAGATGAATACAAGAGAAGTAGACGATAAATAAACGGAAAAAGAACTCTAACAAGAATAAAAAATTAAGCACAGGGAACAACCAATAAACATGTTCTGTCTAAAATAACAGAAAACAGATAAATCTAAAAGAAAAGAAAAAACAGTACAATGTTGATCTAACAAACTAAGCAATGAAAAGCAAGAAATAAAGCCCCAGATAAACAACAAATGGTATACACTCAAAGCAAATCAAGGTCATCACAACATTTAATCTTGAATTTTAAGCAAATTAAAATTTTTGCAAATGTCCTTTCTGTCAGACAGACAAAGACAGACAGATTATTATTTTTTAAATGATCTAGGTATTAATCCTACAGGTTTAAATGCTCTGGAAACCAATAGTGGAGCATCAACTAATCAAAAGTTGTGTACTGTCCCATGCTATATTTTTGAAAATTAAGGCAAATAAGCAAAGCTGTGACAAGGACATTTGTCTCACCCAGTTTTTTCCCATTTTCGTTTAATATCAGTTAAAGTTCAGTTCTGGCAACAGAAAAGGTTTTTAAGGCCAATCCAATGTTAAAACACCCATTATTGTTGCTGTGATAGATTTGGATTGTGCAACATATAGTTCATGGCACATTTCTGAGAAGTTGTTGCAAATAGGATTAAAAATAGGTATTGATGCATGCATCATTAGAAAAAAAGGCGCAGCACTGTTTAGGCTTTTAATGAAGATGAATAAAGAAAAGCCTGCACAGTAGATCTTCACTATGGTAATAAGGCTTCACTAACTGTTGTTTTTATCTAACTTGGACCCTTATAAGATCACGACTTTACACAGTTAATAATTATGCCCATCTGCACATCCTTCACAGGAAAATTACTGAAAAACATTTAGCTGCAATCTATAGGAAAATGTTGGTGGAAACATTTGTTTTCGTCAAAACAAACAGTTCAATGTGAGCCAGACCAAATTTTCACAATTTTGACAAAAAAGGTTTCATGACCAGAAATGTATATGACTTATTGAGTAGAACCCTAAGTAACATTGCTTACATAGGCAATACAGATTACAAAAAGAAAAATCTTTTGCAAATATGTGGTATTCAAATATCATTACATTTCTGTTTTTGTTATCTGACATGTGACACGTCTTTTAAAATTGTTGACCTTTGTTCACTCTTAAGACATGAAGGGTTCTTCTGCCTGAGCAAACAAAGCAATAACTTAAAGTTTAAAATTTATAAAGTATTAATAGATTGCAAAATATGTTATCTGCCGCAATGAATCTTTTCATAGCAAGTACCAACTTTTCAATGACTTTTAAAGCAGCACTACAGGATTAAACATTCAACAGTTTGTTTTGGTATGTCACAGAAACTAAATTAAAAAAAGAGGATAAGAAAAAAAAATCTCATATTCTAGCACAGCATGAATAAGTTAATGATACGGTTTAAAAATGTGCTCCATTTTTTTAAATCAGAAAATGAAATTTACAATGTTTCCGTTGGATAAATCAAGAGGAAGGTACCTTGTGGTGAGATTGTTAATGGGGTTGTCTTATCAACCATAACTTTGAGCTGACCAAAACTTTGCATACAAACTTACTGGCACCTGCAGTATGTTACTTTATTTGTAATGGTGATATTTCTAAAATATTATAGGTAAAAGGAAATACTTTCAAATCTTCTCCAGTGAACATACTGCTTTAAAAAGAAAACAAAAACAAAAAACAATACAGAAATACACATTTAATAATGAGTTAGTATGAGATTCTCATAATTTCCTTCTACGGCTCTCAATCCAATAGAGCAACTTTGGGATGTTTTACAATGGTAGATTCTCACTGTGGATGTTCAGCATACAAATGTACAGTTACAGTGTAAGACAATAATAAAATCTGAACAGAAAACCTTTTTCAATATGTGCTATGAAGATTTTAGCTAATTTTGAAGAAAAACAGAGCTTCAACTGAATCAGAACAAGAAGTAGCCAATACACAACACTATCGGCAAAATTGCAATTTCTTAAACATTCAAATTTTTTGAGGCAAATTTTTGTTATTATCTCCAGTATTACATTCTCAGAATGAATACTTAGCTATTTGGAGAATCATATAGTTTCAGAGTTACTTCAACATTTCATGTTTCTTACATGTGGAGTTGGCAGGAAACGACTGACTGACACTCACTTGACAAGACAGCTGCCAGCACTCTATCCAGCAACTGGGTCAAGTCCCTCTGACATTCATGACAAGTCCCTGGTATGTCAGTGTCCCCCCAGGGTCTGTGACTGACCTGTTTGTCACCTCCGCTCTGTGGAGGCTATTTGCGAGGACCTTATAGCTCTGCCAGACTTTCTTGTAGGTTGCAGTATTGGTGTTTGTAGACTTTGGATAAGAAAATAGTCTTTCTCCTTTAATCAGACTATGTGGTGTTCTTCGCCACGCAATGGAGGTCTGCCATTTAAAGATAAAGATGATTACTGTGCACTGCTGCATTATTAAGCGTGACAGGATTCATTGCATTGTGCCTCTCCCATTCTCTCTATCACTTACCCCCATCACGAACCCTCCCCTGACTTCCTCACCGATACTACCAAGAAAGCCCTTCTCTACATCTCACCACCACATGTGTCCTCTGTAAAATGGAAATGCCGCCCTATTAAAAACTGTCAACTTGGAGCAGATCAGTGCTGCACTTGTACTGGTAATGTAGACACAGGAAAGTATTACACGAGGAGAGGAAGAGAAAAAAAAACATGACGGAAGGTAGAAAATTGAATAAAAAATTACCAGCTTCACTTGAGAGATGAATGTGCTGTATCTCCAAATTGATAATGAATACAGTTGTAGTGGGAGGTTAGGAAATATTCACAATCCAGCAGGAGCTGAAGTGATTTTAAAAGGAGAGTTATGCATAAAGAACTAGAGCCACATAGTCTAAAAGCGTGATATAATTAGGTTTTGTTTGGTCATATAAATATTAAACACAATGTATTTACAGCTGTTTATGCTTTGAAAAGAATAGCTTCATTTATATAATCTTGATTTCTAAATAGCTTTCCACTGCTTAAGCACAATTGCAAACCTATAAAATGTTGCTGTCGACACAGAGAAAAATATGCCTTTCGACAACCTCAGAATTAAAATTTAACAAGACTTTAGAGTGCAAGTAGTGCATAAAATCACAGCAGAAAATAAAGGTCTTCTTGCTAATCTATTTGGTAGCTTTGGGATCAGCCCCTCTATCATGGAGAGTGACAGTAATGATAAACCGTAATCAAATCTGCTCCTGCGAGGTTAGGCCTCATTCCTCACTGCTCATAATGGGGAGAGGGGCGGAAAATTAAGTGTCCCTTTGATCCACACAGCTGAATACTGAGCGTGTAACAAATTAAAAAGATGTCTAGTCCGTGTGTCTGGAGAACCGCTGCACGAACACTACTTTTTTCCAAATTAAAGTTTTCTTAATACTCGAGTCCAGTGCTTAACAAAAGTATTCACATGTTAGAACCACAGAGCTCAATGTATTCAATCAGGATTTAGGATATTTAATATAGTCAACACACTAGTCAAAATCTAGAGTTTTAGAAACATAAAAGTGTTCTGATACATACATGCATTTTTAATTTATTTCTTTCTTTTTACAAATTGAGAACACAATTGATACAGCATCATGATGAACAAGGAACACATTTAGGTTTGATGCAGGATTAAGTTACAACAACTTTCCCAAAGCAATGTTCAAATCCATTGTTTTAAAATATATAGGTTACTGCACCTAAGTCCGACCATTAGTTAGAGAGGATTTGCAGCAGAGATCCATGCTTTGGGTAGAGGAATGTTGACAAGACATCTGTTCCATAAATCTTGCCCTGATGGAAGAATAAAAGAAAGATGGTCATGTTTAAAGTGAGCCATAAGAATCCTGTTTAAAGTTAGCCAAACCATGAAGGAGACAGAGCAAATATATAGAAGAAGGTGCTCCTAAACATAACATTTTTGACCTACATATAAAACAGTCAAAATAACAATAAACAGTCAAGTCAAGTCAAGGTTTATTTGTCACGAACATGGTCATACACAGTACAACTGACAGTGAAATGCTTTTTTGTGACTGCTCTGTCACACTAATTACAAAAACATACAACAATAGGTAAAAATATATAATACCAAAAGAATATCTTTAAAATAGAATATATAAATATTAGAAAAATTAACAATGACTGTTTAAAGTAAACATTGAAGAATTAATAGTATATTCTCAAAGTGAACAAGTGTGTAAAGAGACAAGTATTGCAACATGATGCTACATAGGCTATACAGATGCCATAATATAAATACACAAGTACTTATCCGTACATATACATACATATACATATGACAGTGTGCACGCATATACTTATATACACATACACATGTCCACATATATACACAAAATATACACATAAATTGAACGTTGTGTAGATTAGTCCTAGATGCTATTTTTGTTGAGGGCTTGAATAGCTTGTGGGGAAAAGCTTTTTCTCACCCTCTCCGTTTTAGCTTTAAAAGTACTAAAATGCTTCCCAGATGGTAACAAAGAGAACAGTCCGTTACTGGGATGACTGGGGTCCTTTACTATTCTCCTGGCCCTTGTCCGGCACCGTATCCTGTATATGGACTGCAGGTCAGGAAGCTCAGTCTGGATTATGCGCTCAGCTGAACACACCACCCTTTGTAGAGCCTGCCTATCCTGCTTGGTGCTGTTTCCGAACCAGGTTGTGATGTTTTCCGTTATGATCGATTCAATGGTACAGGTGTAGAAGTTACGAAGCACCTTGGACAGTAGTTTGAAGTCCTTTAAGCGTCTAAGGTGGTAAAAACGCTGACGGGCCTTCTTTGCCAATGCAGTGGTGAGGCAAGACCATGACAGGTTCTCACAGATGTGAACTCCATGGTACTTGAAATTGTCTACTCTAATTGATAGTTCCTCTCCTGCTTTTTGCTGCAATCCACTATCAGCTCCTTTGGCTTGCTGATGTTAAAGAGGAGATTGTTGTCCTGGCACCAGTCCTCCAGGTGTTTAATCTCCTCTAGGTAGGCCCTTTCATCATTGTTGGAGATCAGGCCCAGCACGACAGTGTCGTCAGCAAACTTGACTATGGTGGTAGAGCTGGAAGTGGCCACACAGTCATATGTGTACAGTGAGTACAGCAGGGGGCTCAGGACAAAGCCCTGGGGGGCGCCAGTGCTAAGAGTGAGTGCAGGTGAGATATGTTTTCCAACACGCACAATGTCAAGTTCTCCTCTAAATTTTGCAGCTTCCCCACTTGACAGGGATGGACTCCTCTACACTGACTTTAGCAACTGGATTCCACTCAAAGGACCAAACAGTTTTCTTCCTTTATCCACCATTTATTTATTTGTGTATCATCGTATTTCTTTACAGTTGGTCCCAGGCAGGTAAAAACCAGTGGTTCTATCAGTCAAGAAGTTAGAGATCCACTGACACAAGGATGGGTGAAGTCCCAGGTTCTCTAACTTGATGGTTAGTTTAGAGGGGATAATTGTGTTAAATGCTGAGCTGTAGTCAACAAACAGCATTTTAACATAATTACCCCGCCCAGCGTCCAGGTGTGTTAATGTGGTGTGAAGGAGGTAGGTGATGGCATCATCTGTAGAACGGTTGTGGGGGTATGCAAACTGTAAAGGGTCCATCGAGTCCGGAAGTGATGAGGTGATGAAGTCTCTGATGATCTTCTCGAAGCACTTCATCACAACTGATGTCAGGGCCACTGGGAGAAAGTCATTGAGGCAGGTTGGCTGGTTCTTCTTGGGGACTGGAGCGATGATGGAGTGTTTGAAGCACAGGTGCTAATTGATCTGCGCAGGCTTTGATGACTTGTCTGGTGATCCTGTCTGGTCCTGCTGCTTTCCTGTAGTTCACTCTACTGAAGGATCTCCGTACATCACTCTCCCTGATGATGAGTGCTCCCTGCATTCTGACGAGCTCCGTCTGAAGACTAGATACACCGGTAGCGCTGATAGCATCACTAGCGCTGTTAGCGCTGCTGGTTGCAGCATCGAAGCGAGCGTAGAAGGTGTTCAGCTCGGTTGCCAGAGACGCGTCAGCACTCACCAGTCTGGACGGTGGCCTTCTGTAGTCCGTGATGGTCCGTAGTCCCTGCCACGGGGTTGTAGAGTCACTCTGCTGGAACTGTGTCTCTATTTTCTCCCTGTATCGCTGCTTCGCCCTTTTCACCGCTTCTTGTGCTCAGTAAGACGCAGCTTTATATTTCTCCATAGTAGTTGAATAGTGCAAAATACAGAAAAAGTTTGGAGTGAAATGAGTTACAGACTGCAAATAACGTCTGACTTGGCAGGATGTTCTCCACAGGGACAATGACTAAACATTCAGCCAGAGCTACAATCAAATTGTTTACATCAAAGCATTGGCATGTGTTATAATGCCAATTTAGGGCACAAGATGTTTGCAGATTGCCGCCATCCAATCGGGATGAAGATTATGAAATTATTTCAGTCACCTGAAGTACAAAGCTGTTATAGATATATCCTAAAATACTTTTAGAATTAATGGCTGAAAAATTGATTGATAAAGTTCAGGTCAGCAGCCTGTTACTTTTATCTGAAACCCATTTCAATTGTGTTTTTTTTTTCCTTGTCTTAACCTCTTTGGGCTTCTCATCTTATCACTAAAATACATAACATCATCAACTTGTAATGCAAATCGAGTCCAAAAAGTTCAAAAGCTATGAATACTTTTGCAATTTAATGTATGTTGTAGCCTTGAAGGAAACATTTTCTAACAGCATTTTATGTGTGAAAACATATGTGCATCTCCCTTTCAAGTATAGGACATCTTGATCCATCGTGTTTTCTTTTTTTTTGACATCAGCGTTACCATGACTACAGTGTGATGTTAATTGGTTAAAGTGATTGCAATTTGCTGCCTGAATATCACCATGTCAGGCAGGTTGTTGTGTCGGTCTCACATTCTTAAACTGTCTTGTTTGGTGTCTGTGGCTGGAAATATGTGGGGATCAATTTCTTTTCAATGTGTAAACACAGTGGTTAGGATGATGATGTGCAAAATGATGACACTAAGATGAATGCTAAGGAGAATGATTAGAAAAATTGTTTTGGGTTTGAAGATGTATAATTCTGTGAGGAGTTATGAGATGGAGATGAAACCTGGCGATTGTTTTTCAGACATTTTGGAAATGTTTATAAATCAACATATCTGGAAAGAATGATAATAAATAACCCATAAGGAAATTTGAACTCTAAGATTTTTTAACAAGAAAATCTATGTGATTTTATGTAAAAAGCCATTGAATTGTAGCCACAACTGTAGCCAAAATTGTAGAGAAGAGTTTTTCCTCGATACATGCATGCTCAATATGAGTTATTAGTGTAAAGTGAAAGACACAGGTTTATCATCCACTGTTTTAGCATGCTGAATCAGGAGGAGTGAATGCTGAAAGCAATAAGCAGCTGGATGTAAAAGGGTGCTACCTTTTTTTCCGAATAATTTTTTTTAAAAATAATTTTTAGTCTATGCTAAGAATGAGATATTTTCACTCCAATCGATCTTTTGTATCAGACTGGAGTTAAGGGTTGGGTCCTTTTTATTTGTGTCAGAAGTCATAATCAATCGTATCTCATTTCAGTTCAAATGAATAAACCCCAAATTGGGTTCAAAATGAAAACCAATGAAATATGTGTACAGTACATTCAACTAAATTTTACTTTTTTGTCTTCATTCTTCATGAAAAATAAAAATTAAGAAGACAGAATTTTTATTTTTATTTGATTAAGTAGTTGGGTATAAGATGGGCCATTCAAAGGTATAAATTAGTTATGGCCCCCTAGTCAGGTTTGATGGCCCATTAGTGGCCACAAATGCAATTACCAATTATTGACTTCAAAATACAAGAGCTTACTAAAAAGTTACTTAAGTCAGTCAGTTTTGTCTTATTTGAAGTACACTAATCTTGCGCCAGAATTTAAAAAGAAATACTGGTATGATTTTATGTTTTTACTGTGCAAAATGAATACACACAGAGACAAGTTCATACATACACACACACACCTATCAAAGAAACTAGGTTCATGTATGATTTGAATTTGCATTTGAGCTGCACCTACAGTTTTGATCTGCTGCTGAACCCCTGATAAAAAAAAAAAACAGTAACAAATATTACAATAATAAAACCAAATTCAGTATAGAGGGTATAAAGGGACCCTGAATCAAAGAAACCCTTAGTTGGATTCTTTCTGAAGCCATGAATAGACATTTCAATGTCCATCAGGTCTTGGATAAGATACTTACAGGACCTCTGGAGCAACATGAGGATAACGATGTATCTGAAGAGGAAGATGGGGAGGAGCACAACTCAGTGTTTGATGCATCTTCAGATGATGGAGAAAAGGAAATCTCTCAAGCTGATAGGGAGACAATAACAGCGTCAAATGTCATAAGGATGACTCCAAGGTGCCTACTGTATGTCCAGGACGTTTCCTCCACCCTTTTCTTGTTCATAACACCAACTATTGTAAAAATTATTCTGGACAATACCAATTTTGACAGTTTACAAAAATACGGAGGTTTTTGGCATGAGAACAACCCTGTAATTTTGGGCCGAAAATTATGCAAGATAAAGCAGGGTTCCCCGTCCGTTACTGAGTTCGCTATTGAGTTCAGAACCCTTTCGCCCGTTTAGAGTGGGATTTAGGTTCACTTAAGAGCTCATATTTTGAGGCTTTAAACGAGTCCTTGCACTATGAATTAGCCTTGTTTGATGAGCCACGTTCTCTTGAGGAACTGATTTCTCTAGCTGCCAGAGTCTGAGAGAAAGAGACCGGTTGAGGGCATACCGTAGAACATCTGCTAGTCAGGCCTCCGTCGTTGGTCCGCCTCTTCTAATTCCCACCTCTGTTCCCAGAGCATCTTCAGAGCCCCGCTGATCGTCACCCCTGGGATCGGAACCCATGCAGGTCGGACGAACCAGGCTCATGCCGGAGGAGTGAGAGAGGAGAATGCATTCCAGGGAGTGCCTTTACTGTGGCACCCCTGGTCATTTTTTTGCTACCTGTCCGTCCCTCAAGAAGAAGAAGCTCCTCGAGAGGGTCCGTCTGTGAACGCGAGGCCGCAGACGGACCAGACTACTCCATTGAGTCAGCCTCGTCTTCTCCTTCCTGCCACACTCACTCAAGACCAACTAAAGTACCAACTATCTGTTTTAATTGATTCAGGATGTGAGCAGTCTTTAATTGCACAATCTCTACTTTAACAGCTTCAGATCCCCACCACCCCTCTCGAGACTCCTCTCCATCAGCTCTGGATGGTCGCTTGTTGCCTCAAGTCACTCACATCACTCAAACTCTGGAAATCATCGTCACTGGTAACTGCACAGAACAGCGGTCATTTTATGTATTTTTTTTCTTCTCCACCAAACATTACTTTAGGTTTTGACTGGCTCCAGACCCACAATCCTACCATAAATTGGTCAGACTGCTCCATCACTGCTTAATCATCTAACTGCCTCTCCTTCTGTCTCCAGGCTGCAGTTTCTACTAGCCCGCCCCAGGAGGAGGTCTCCATAGATTCTCAGGATCTCACCCAGATCCCAGAAGATTATCTTGACCTAAAACAGGTCTTCAGTAAAAGTAAGACCTGCTCTTTGCCACCCCATCGACCCTACAACTGTGCTATTGACCTACTACCCGGAGCCCCATTACCATCTAGCAGACTCTTTAACGTATCCCATAAGGATCGAGAATCGATGGAGACCTATATAAAAGAGCCCCTCGCCGCAGGCATAATTAGGTCCTCGTCGTCTCCCTTGGGAGCGGGCTTCTTCTTCGTCTCTAAAAAGGATAGTTTGCTCAGACCCTGCATAAATTACAGAGTACTAAACAACATTACAGTAAAAAACAAATACCTTCTACCACTCATCACCGCCGCCTTTGAGTCCCTGCACAAACCCACCTTGTTCATCAAGCTGGATCGCCGCAATGAATACCACCTAGTCCGCATACGCCAGGGGGATGAGTGGATGACAGCCTTCAAGACTCCCATTGGTCACTATGAGTACTTCGTCATGCCCTTTGGTCAATGCAAAACCCCTTCAGTATTTCAAGCTCTAATAAATGATGTCCTCTGCAATTTTTTGAACATTTTTGTTTTTGTGTATTTAGATGATATCCTTATTTTCTCTTGGGACCTCTCTGAGCACAATTCCCATGTCCCCCAAGTCAATGCCTCCTCCAGAACCGTCTTTTCATCAAAGCAGAAAAATGCCAGTTTCACAAGTCTTCAATGATTTTCCTTGATTACATCTTCGAGGGCGGGGAGATCCGAGCTGACCCGACTAAGGTTCTCGCCGTCAGCGATTGGCCCATACCAGACACCAAATGACAACTCCAACGCTTCTTAGGTTTTGTTAATTTCTAGAGACTATTCATTAAGAACTACAGTCAGACCGCAGCTCCATTAACTACACTTACCTCCACTAAATACACTTTCACCCGGACCCCGGAAGCAGACAAAGCTTTTCGACAACTCAAGACCCTTTCCTCCCTGGCGTCTATTACAATTCATCACCAAGTAAGCTCAAACATGTGTTTCACCTTCACTTCACTACATCAACTCACCTGCTCTGTCCCACCTCCAGAAGTCTCCGGTTCCCCACGTCGCAGTTACACTTCCCTGGGTTTCCCTCCCCGACAACACAACATTTTCAATAAACTGTTTTATGATTGTCAGATACCTGAAAAACATGACATAAATAACACAAGACCTGTTTATTTTTGTTTTAGCAATCTTATTTATTTTTAATCTGTCTAATTTATTGCCTTTACACGATTTTTGTTTTTGATGTATTATGATTTATCATAATATTTATAGTTTAAATAACCTCAAGATTTGTAATTTTAACTGTAAACTGTTTTGACTATGAAATGTAATAGATTGTGACATTTTAATGGGCAATCTAAATGGTTAGAATTTTTTTTAAAGTAGTTGCGGTTTATTGTAGTTGGATAAAACAGGGGCTCTAAATATGAATGTACTAAATATACATCTATTGTTTTATATAATATACAGTTTATAACTAAAATGTTGGTATGTTTTGAAATGACAATCCACTTAAAAAATGAGTAATAATAATATATTTCAGTTAAAATGACTAGTTAAAATCATAAAAATTGAATAAAATCAAATACATCTCAGAAGACCAAGTCCAATTGTATTTCTCGTCTGCCTTACTAATAACCTCATCCTGTTGCTCTGAGTGGCATTCCCAAGGAACATGTCATGGGTCAGGAAGAGATTCACAAGTTATCAAATGTCTGTAAAAATAACTTTTTTTTAGGACATTCACACAAATAATTAAAGCAAATATGTGTAATATGCTGGAATGGACTGGTGACCTGCCAAGCATGTACCCTATGTCTTACTCCATTTCTACTGGAAATAAGACACCAATGTGTGTTTAACATGATCTAGAAGCTTTTATTCAAGAAAAAAGCAACCTCTGTCCCTACTGATTGTAGAAATTGTCAAATATTGATTATTACAGTAAAAAAGTTTATTTATCACACTAATTATTGAACATTTATTTGATTGTTCATTTTAAACTTATTTTTCCTGATCTATAGATATTTGTAATAACTTTTCAATGAACTTCTTATATTTACAAACCTGACCTATCCCTTTAAAGAAAGACAATTAAAAATTACCACTAATATTCTCTACAGGAGAATTTATTGAAATGTTTTTTTGCTCCAGCAAAATTGCTTTGAATTAGTTTCTTGTCTACTCCCGACACTTTGTGCATCCTTAAATTTTAATTAAGTGTGTTCAATAATTAGGCATTTAGTATTGAGGGTGTACAACAAAACAAGATATGAAAGATAGAAATACCAAGGGCTGTTAGGGGGGATTGTTGAATCCCTTAACTCATATTCATGAATACTAAAGTTTAAAACATTTTAACTAAGTTTCAGAGTGATAGCATTGTCGAAGGTGGGTCAGAGATGTTTTTATTACATGCACTTAACTTTTCTGGTGAAAACAAATGTGAAATGGCTTACAATAGGCCATCAAGGCAGAGTTTTAATTATTGTCAGTGTCAGACTCGAGAGCAGCCTCTTGGGAAGGCAAGAATCTAGAACGGGAATTAGCCTTTTTCACTAACCCTGACAGCTAATTACATTTAAAATGGCTAACACCACAAAACAAAGGCGACCTGACAATAACACTTTGACGCAGCTCGAGTTAAGCTGCAGAAATGACTGCAACACGCAGGGCTTAACCTTTGATACTTAAAAGGACGTTACACTTGGATCTTGAGAGCTCTGAATGCAGCACACATATTCAAAGTGTTTGCTTTTTTTTTTTTCCGGCCTTTTCTGAAATCAATATAAACCTGTTAAGTCTGGCAGCGAATGGGGTGTATGCTCGGTTTAGATATGGCCTGGCTTCTTGATGCGGCCTTGAGCAAACGACAGAGTGCATGAGCACGTCTGCGAGAAGTCAAACGCAATGAATGTCGAATATGAGTCCGGCCGGGAGGACTGCTTTACTAGCCTCTTTCCAAATGAACATTGACTTCTTCATTTATTTGAATCATTTCTAACTTCACCCAGCCAATATGAAGATGTATCACAACTCGCTAAATAAGGATTCTGTCCTCTGTGTCTTACTTTAGATTTTTTTTTCATATTCAGAATAGTGTAATCAATTTCATTTGAGGTTAAGAACCCCCCCACCACACCTGTTTCCCTTCTCCTGCTTCTTTCTTGGCAGGTTGATGGCTAAATGGAAGCATGTTTGAAAGGAAATAAAGAACTCTATGGTTTTGAAGGCTCCCCCTTTGTCACCCTTCCCAACCTGGGAATCCTTGTCGGCCAAAAATGGAGCAAAGAAAGATAGACACTGCAAACACTCCCTGGACCTTTTTCCTGAACATTTTGAAACAATTCATATATGTATATGCCGACTGCTCTACCTATGATCTTTTATATGGGAATGTGATAGACCCTATGTGTTGTTGTTGGCTGAATATGCAATATAAAACAATAAACGGCGTGTTTGTGTTTGACAACAAGCAGCAGCTGCATTTGCCTGCGTGTGAGCATGTGTGCACGATCCCAGATCAGCCGTAACTCTGTGCCATTTATTCGCTCTCACTGCTTGTTCCTGGCATAAACAAGCAGTGGCTGAACTATGTCATCTACACATGACAGCTTAACAAAAAAGGATACACAAATCACGCGTCGCCCTCAATGGGAGCAAGTCGCACCCCCTCGACTCCCTTTTTCCGACGTGTCGCCTAAATTGCATTTTCTCATGAGGCAGCAGGAGAACATCATTCACCACAACATTTTTTATCTTACCCAGCTTGTACTTTATGATGAGATCTTAAATGCTAGCATAAGGCAAAGACTATTTATAATAATAGTTTTTCATCTCCTGTCGACCAATGTACAATGTCTTGCAAAATCTACCATCTCTCTTACAAAAGAGTCCCATGAATTTCACATGTGAAAAGCCATATGTGAAAACCATTTACCACATGTGAACTAATGTAAAGCAGAAATGTGATTCCCAATTTTTTCACACATTGTATCACACACTGAAATATGTGATCACATGTTCCACGGGTGAATGGAAAATGGAACACATAAACAAAATACATGGTATTGGTATAGTAGAACGATGGTAGTGAATCATTTCCTCCACGGAAAGCACAACCACCATTGTTTCAAACAAATATTGGGGTCAAAAATGTTATATTCTCTTTATTTTATATATCTCTAATCCATAACACATCATCTCAGAATACTTTGCAAGAGAATTAATTTCAAATCCAGTCATACATACGTTCCAGTCGATCCTTATTATCAAACAGTGCAACAAGCCAGTTCATTTTTAAGATTAGCTTAAAAGGTTTTCGGTCTAAGGAAACCCAGCAGTAAGCAACGAGTCATTGACTTGCATCATTCACTCCTCTTGAACCAGCATGCCAGAACGATAGCTTGTGCGGGTGTTGTCTTTTAGCAAAGGTTACAGTTGAAATAGCCTCAACTAATGCCAATTGAATAGAAGCAATTGCAGACTGTGTAAAAGTAGGGATATTGTCCTTCAGCAGCCTAAACATATAGCATCTTAATTATAAAGATAGCTTGGGATAACCTAACCTTTAGAATGAGGTATAAGAAAGGTAGAGCCAAATGTTGTGGAGCAACATTTTTCATTTCATTTCATTTTTTCTGAATAAAATGATATTGCATATATGTAGTTTAAATGCACAGGTTAACTTAAATATCCTTCCAAAAGTGAAAAATAGTGAAAGCAGCATCTTGCTTTGGAGACGTGAACAGAACATAGGTAAACTCTGGCTAATCTTTCAATATACTGTTTATGGACTACAAAAGACTCAAAATTGAGGCAGTGGTATACCTTTTAGCAGGATACTGGCACTAGACATGGAAAGTAAGTGACATCATCTTTCAAAGACACAGAATGCACAATAGGTTTGTGCTAGTCTATCACATAAAATAAATGCACAGTAAAGTGGCGATACTGTACTGTACTGTACTGTAACAAAATGTAAAAACACATATTAAAAGAAAAAATGATTTTGCAAGGATTTCATTGTTTGAATGAATGATAACGCAAGCTGTTTCTCCTGCACTACTAAACCGAAAAACATGTGAAACCACTTCTAATGAAATATGATTCCTTAGTGTGCAGAATGTCAGGACCTCTTAATGCACACACAACCTTGACAATGTGTCCTTCATTTTAATATTAAAAAGTTGTTAGGTGATTCATTTGAAAGGGTTTATGGATGTAGAAGTAATAACTGACATCAACTGCTAATCTGCGTTACCTATGTCAGGCCATGAAATGGGATGAATATATAGTCATAAACTTTGTTAAAGTACCTTCATTTAAAGCAATTTTCTTTGTTCTCTCCCTTAGCAAGTGGTCTGAGCTCTGAATAAAATTTTAATGCAGTTAATGCCCAGAGTGAATGTTTCTAACTGATGCAAAGCAGGAAAATTATAATACTTGAAAGCATTGGCAGTGATTGAGGCACAGTAAAGCGCTGCTAAATGTGCTCAACTGATAGATGTTTAGGGGCCCATTAATTTCAGAAGACGTACTTATGAAGGTGGGGAAAAGAAATTAAGCTAAAAGCTCTTTAAAAGGGCAGCTCTAGGTGACATCATGAAAAGTGAAATAATGTTATTTTTTTAATGTTTCCAGGAAGGGAAACTGGTAGTATGTGGTATATAACCGATGGTATATAAAAGCAGGGGGAGACGTGTTAGCATACTATTCTTATATTTGCTCCAGAGACTAAATTGCGTCTGGTTATATCGGGATGAGCAACCAAACTAGTGATGAAGCTAGTTTAAATATATATTTTCTCTCTGAATTACACCCGTGTTTCTCTTTTCAAATGTTCACTTCCGAGTTTGCAGACATTTTTTCTGTGATGAATGATTTACCTCTTGTGTGTAATCAGTATATTAGCCATAACTATATAATAGAATTAAAAAAAAACTGCAATTGTGTTACACAGTAATAAATATCTATCTGATTAAAATTGATTATACATTTTAAATCCTCATGGATACGGAAATAAAGGTATACATTATGAATGTAGCTAAATATGTCTAATGTTGCTGTCCAGCTGGAGGGTAAACCTTCACACCAGGATGAAATCTCTCTTCATTCTTTTTTCTTTAGAATAAAACCATATTTTTCTTTGGACCATCACCAGACCATTATGCTGCAAACACATTTCCAGTTGCCATTATCTTTACAGATGTTGGAGCAGGCATAGTTAGGTAATCCTACCAGTCTTCAATATCGACAAGATTTGTACACGAAATCCAGTTGGTTTTAAAACTGCAGTTTGAACAAAATTAAGCTGTTGTGATGTAATTCCCTGATCCTCATTTTGACTTATATAGAACGGAGCATTGGCAGCTGTTTTCCTATGGTCTTTATGTGATAGTCACTTCTTTCAGACTTGTTAGTGTTTTCCCAGGCAGCTTTTTAATTGTGTTTCCACAAATCTTGTTCAGATATGTGCTGACAAATTTAATGTAGACTTATTCTCCTTATTTCATCAAAAACATTTAGAGCTACTCTCTTGAAAGAACTGTGAAAATTTTCTGATGTCTTTGGGTTAAAGTTATGTCAGCTAAAAAATAAAAAATAAAAATAAATCATACATACACTCTTCTTGTTATAGCAATAGTTTTAATTGTGAAAGATGTATATTTTAGTGATTTCCCCAGCTCATATACAGATTTTCTGCTTGATGTCAGCTAGAATAACCTAGATAATTTCATTTGCCAAATACCTTAAAATAACTTGGGAAAGCCTAGACAATGATTTCAGACTATTATAGCTTCTAATTAATATACAACACATGGCTTAATTGGAGTGGATTATTATATATTTTTAAAAGCAACACCACAAACACACTGCTCCCTGTGTTACATAAAAAAATAAAAAAAATAAATTACAAAATCAGCCAGGATATCAGGGAAATATCAGTAAATCTCTGGTTTGCCTTTGGATACAATTTCCAAATAATTTTTAGAACGATGGCAGTATAAATAATAATGTTAATGCTGGGCCGTCGTTTTAATCAGGAAAGGAAAGATATGCTACACAAAGATTAACCTCTTTTGTAAAAAAAAAAAAAAAAAAAAAAATATATATATATACTTCTCTACCTCGGAAAAAAAGCAAAAGACCCTGTAAATATGAAATTCTCAGTGAAACCTTTCCTGTTTCAGAAGCAACATTTAAGGAAAAAAAAAATATCACCTTAGTGTACCATTATATTGAAGGGCAAACTAACTAAAGAGAAACTTTTATGGCAAATTATTTTATAATTCTTCGAGAACTTCAACCTCAACTCAGATGTATGAGGGGGGCGGCCTAATGCTGAGTGAGTGTTTTGCATAAGCAGGGTCTTTAGCACTTTGTAGTATTATAAAAAAGATCAAAGATATTCAATGAAAATCTTATGACATTGGAGACAAATTTGGAGCTTTGTTGCAAACTAGACTTCCAAATTAAAAGTTATCGTAAACATACAGTCAGTTAAGTGACAAAAGTGGCATAAGAACAATTTCTGGAGTGGCCATGACAAAGCCCTAAACTCAGTCCAGTTGAAAATTGGTAACCAGAGCTTAAGAGGTGTGTGCGAAGAAGTTGGGTATACATGTTAAAAGCCTTTTTTTGTAGCATTTAGAAAATGGAAATAAGTAAGTAAAGCAATGGTTTCATCTAATTCGTGGTCAAAAATTTACAAAAAGTCCAAAATAGCTGTATTGCATTCATGAAGACAATCTTATATCCTTGTAAACATGCAGCATATTATTGTTAGATTGGGTACATAGTATGAGGCTTAACATATATCAAGTTATTGGCTTTTAGAAATAACCATTAAAATGTTAAATATTCATCCTCTGTAAATCACATTACATAAAATCTAACACATCGCTGCTCAAAGAAGGACAGATACTGATAATAACAGGAACTGTAAGTTAATAAGGTTTTTAAAACTTTTTTTCTATGCAACGAAGAGAAGAGATACAGTTTGTTTTCAAAAGTGATGCACTCATTTCACTGAGTCTGTGCAAAAGATTATATTCCCAGAGAGACGATGATCTGCATGGAAGCTGTAACTGTGAGTGTGTAGCTAGGTATAAAAGATGGGATTCAGTATAAATGCCGTGCTCCTGCTGAGTTCATGCAGCTCAATTGCAAATTCAGTGCTGCATGTTAAAGATTGCACTTCATCAACCATAAATACATCTAGTTTCAAATCTGTGTCAGCTTAATGGGATAGTGTTGACTGAAACATTTATAAGCTGTAAGCATTTTTGTCACTCCTTGGCAGATCTCAAAATGAGAAGTCAAGTTTACAGGGCAATAAATACGTTCACAAAAAGATGGTTGTAGTATTCTAGTTTGAATTTATGACAGCTTTCTGAGCTGCAGAATGGATGCAGATTATCATTGCAAATAAATAGTCTATTATTTTTTGACAACCCCTCCTATAAAAGAAAGGGGTACTTGGCTAGACTTGTGCAATTTAAGTTCCATAATCTGCTATCTAATGCATGCTGAGACAATGACTTTACGTTTAGGAGACTTTAAACACTTACAAAGCAACGGGAAAGTAAAATTCTGTTCTAATTGCCGAAATTAGTTTGGATTTTATTTGGCATGTCAACAGCTAATGCATAATAAATTCCCATAATTTAACCTCGCATGACTGTATTGCCTATGCAACCTGTATTTTTCCAGGATTGTATTTAGCTCTTTCCATCTCCTAATAAACTCTGGCTAGCAGATCATGTTGCTGCAAGATGCAGCCTTTGTTTGTTACTATAGAAACAATATGCTCATGGCAAAAATTTACATATGAAAAGGTTTTAATCATGTAATGTAAGTGCTGTTTACAATCATCTTAACTTTTTTTAAAGTTAGTGGGGAAATATCAAACCCAGACTGGTCTTAAAGCTTTTGACTTTTCTTCTTTCAACAAAAGATGCCCATGCTACCGTGCTGCTTCCATATTTTACCTTAAGGATCATATATAGATTAAGTTTTGCATGTAGGATACATAATATTACTTTGGTCACATGTGAATTGTGTATCGGCTATATAACGTATGTTGTCTCTCTACCACAGCTTGTGGCACATTGGTTTCTTCCTCAAAAAAATTCTTGTCTAAATTGCAACTTTTCCATACAATCTCAACTTGTGTGTTTTAATAGTCAGAAAGATTCTCCCACTTAAGCTGTGTATCTCTGCCAGGCCCGGACTGGCCATAGGGAGAACTGGGAGTGGCGGCCTAATATTGGCCTGCGTCTCTGTAAAAAAACAAAAATAAGTATTCCGGGAGTGTGAATATCAGATAGACAAGCCAGCGCTGGGAAAAACCATTTAGAGGCACTCAGGTATGGCCTGATTTTTGTGCCACCAGGTTTGTTCACACAGAGCTATATGAAGGAGCAATATTTGTGAGCGTGTGCGTATGAATCTCAAACGCACGCATGTTCATAGGTGCGTGCGCTTGCTCATAGGTGCTCGGACACGCGCTCTACTCTGAAAACTGCTCGCTCGCTCGCTCAGCTCACTCTCGGCTCTGTGTTTGTAACTCTATATTGTATGTAAATGAGCATCGCTCCCAGCCGATGCTGGGAGCGAGCAGTTTGTCAGAGTTGAGCGTGTGTCCGAGCACCTATGAGCGAGTTTGAGTTTGAGCGCGTTTGAGATTCCATTGGCGAAAGAAACAAGAGGCCATTTCTCCCCTTAAAGGGGATATGTGAGAAATGTGAAATAGTTCTTGAGATGCAGTTTGTTTAACAAAGAACAAGAAATGGCCTGCCTGAAAGCCATTTTTTTGGATCTTGAACAGGACTCTCTTTGGTTTTATTTAGTTATTTATTTTAACATATGCCAAAATTAATATGATATTCTTATTTCAGGTAATATTTTTGTTTTTAATAATTAGGAAAGGTTATGTTATAAAATGTGTTATAAATGCTATACATATGTTATATTGTTATGATACGTTATCATACACGGGGTCCCAATGAATTGCCCGTTGAGTCACTGAAAAAAAAAAAAAGTGGCCCCTCATCATTTCTATTTGAGTACCCCTGCTATAGGGTAATTTGGAAGCTATACCTTTGAAATATATAACTTCCAAATGGATTTATGGAAGTATGGACTGCATGGATCCCTGTTCTGAAGAATAACCCTAATCAACTTGTAAATCTGTATTGGCACCTAATGGTAATTTTCAGGTGGGATAGTGTTGAAGTGCTCCCAGACTTCCTCGGATTTAGATCTCAGAGACAGAAGATTTATGTATTAGGCGGTCTGCAATCGTTAAACAAGCATCAATAATCAAAGTCCATTCTTTAATACTTGTCACCGCACCTTTTGCAAAAGGGAGAGCCGAGCACCGCTCCTCACGGGTTCCCAACTCGACTCTGAGCTGTCCCCAGCAAAAGGCTGTTTTTATTCAACAGTAGGGCGTATACAGAATCACACAATCATTCACAAGCTGTTTATCAGTGCTTAGCTAGGCATGCGTATCGTCCTAGAAGGAGTTGTTAATCTACCCGAGAGAGAGTTTCATGTTTCGCTTCCTTGTCCTTTACGACTTTCAGTTGTACGCGAGGTCGCTGGGTCACTTCTGCACAAGATTTAGTGTATCTAGCCAATGGTTTGTGTTTCCCACAATCAGATTCTTTTCATCTGTTAGTGTGATGCAGTAATACTAATAGTTTCTCAGCTGCTGTGCTTTTTAATGTTTCTTTGATTACTTTGGCGTGAATTTTGTGCCACCAGGTTAGCACGCACCAAGCTATATGAAGGAGCAATAATTGTATGAATCTCAAACGCACGCGCACTCATAGGTGTGCGCTCCCGCTCATAGGTGCTCGGACACGCGCTCAACTCTGACAAAATGAGCCCTAAGCTCATTCTGCTCGCGCTTGGCTCTGTGTCTGCGCTAGCAACTCTACCTTGTATGTAAATGAACCGTGCTCCCAGCAAATCAAAGATTGGCCTTTTTCATCCAATCGAATCAAAGAATTCCTTCCAAATACTTCTTCACTTACATGGAAAACAGCCAATCACAACCATCAAATTGAGGGACTGAATCAAGAACCGGAAGTTTCTGAAGGAGAGTAATGAAAGACACAATAGAAGATAACATGGTTATTTTTCCAATTTTATAGCGTGATAATTTATTTATTTATTTAATTATACAAATGTAATACTTACAATCATTTTTTATGATAGGCAACTTTCTAAATACATTAAATACTGTAATGCAATTTAATATTATCATCTGTCCCACTATTGCGTGGCGAAAGTTTATATTATTTATTTTAATCAAACAAGCAAGGTAACCGCTGTCAACGGAACAGCTGATCTTATCCTAACAGATTACAAGATGGAAAAAGAGACAAAACTATGGTGTAAGCTCGCTGTCAAAAAAGTGCATGCAGAACTCTTTTTGTATGTATTTGTCAATAAAGTTCTTTTACCCAAAACTGCTGAAATATTTGCAAGTCTGAGAGTATTAATCAACTTTGTGTATTTGGAAGGAATTCTTTGATTGGATGAAAAAGGCAAGTCTTTGATTGGCTGGGAGCGCGGCTCATTTACATACAACGTAGAATTGCGAGCCCAGAAACAGAGCCGAGCATTTTGTCAGAGTTGAGCCCTTGTCCGAGCACCTATGAGCGAGAGCGAGCACCTATGAACGCGCGCGTGTTTGAGATTCATACGCACACGCTCACAAGTATTGCTCCTTCATACTGCTCTGTGCGCGCAAACCTGTTGGCACAAAAATCACGCCATAGATTACCTGTCAGAACACAAGTTTCATATTTTTAAGCTATTCAAATAAAATCCTTAAGTTTTATTTCTGTAAATGCATGTTCAGTCGTTCATTCAGTTGGTTGTAACTAACCTTCCTACCTTCAGGCGACATTTTTTTAGGAACATTGAGGCATTTTTCAATAGTGCAATGGAAAACCCCATTTTGAACGCAGTGTAGGGGTATGGTAGTAAAATAGGAAGGTACAGGACACTGCCTCCAGTCCTGACAAGTCTCCTGGAGAGAATGTGCAGAGAAACCTTTAATCTGATATGGTGGTTGTTGCCTAACAGAAAGAAGGCCTCACCTAAAAATCCCAATGGAGGCCCTGCTGTGTGGAGTTTAAAGATTTGACCTGTGCTTGTATTAGTCCTTACTTTTTTCTTTCCTGACTGTATATATGTATTTACACACATTTATATATGTTTTCCCAATTTATTTATTAAAATTAATCACTAAATGTGAATATATGTAAGTATTTGGACTTCTCGACTAGTTTGACTAGTAAAGCGTGTATTACAATAACCATTGCTGTCCTAGATCATTTAAGGTTGTGCAGCTAATGTTATAATGATTTTGATCAAACAAAGTGTTTGTGTCTAACTTCATATTTTTAGTTTTCCAAACTCTCTAATGTGATTATTTAGAGAGTATGAGGCTTTTGAATTATTAGATTGCGATCAAGCTTCATTATTGAGCACAGCTTTGCTTGTAGACAGGAACGGAGTAATTGATGGTTAATTTTTTTGTAAAATGATGCAGCATAAAGACATCCTGTGTGTTATCCAGGTTCTATTTTTTGTCCGAACAAGTTTTGTCTAATGAAAGACAATTTATGACTTTCAACAGTTAATGAAAATGGACCTAATTTGCATTCTATTTTCAAAAGCATAATTCAGATTCTCTTGACAGCTTGATAGAAAAGCATTAGAGTCACTGACTGGGGCCAGCGTGAATGTACTGGCGGTTCAAAAGAACAATTAAACCTGAAACAAATTGGAAAAGAAACATTGGCAAAGTGAACACAAAAATTAAAAGATCATTTTTTGATTAGTTGCTGAACTCTTAAGACAGATTTGTCTTGCAGCTTCAAGAAAGATGGAAAATTTCCACTTCAAAGCCCTTGTCAGACTTTACAATGAATGCCCAACACTTGTACAAGCAAAATGTGTGGGGATCTCAGAGGCATGCTGAAAGTGTCTTTAGGACACCAAGGTCCATGACAACTTAGAGGTGTCAATTAAATGTGGGCCCAGAGTTCAGGTAGACTGATGATATTATATTAAGTTTGTTGGGCCAATAATTAAATAGAAGCAAACTTCTTTGCTGTCTGTACGATATATTAATGTCAGAGTTTTGAGTTGCTGTTTCCAGGTTGTCCATGGAGGTTCCCAGAGTTCCTGTCTGCTGGAGCGCTGGCCTCACCTGTGCAGTTCCTGCGCAGGTGATCTAGATCACCTGATCAGCTGAGCGGCATTTAAGGAGCGGTGGATTTACTTCTCGTCGCCTAAGCTGCTACCGGTAACATTGTTCTCGTCAGCGCCACACATTCTAGTGATCTAGTTTGTATTGTTTCAAGTTATTCTCTAGTGTCTTAGCTCTCTGGCTGTTATCGATGTTTTTTTCCCCCTCTAGTTTATTCGGTTTGTTACTCTAAACAAAACCAACCTCTCCACTATTGTCTGCTGGATTGCAGTAACCAAACCCACCTACCTCAGTTGCCGCCTTCCGATCATCCTATTCAGCTCTGGTCACCGATCCGTTCGCTCAGCTCGATATGCCCGCTCCAGCAACAACCTCCAGACAGTCGCGAACCTCCTGGACAACCAAACCACCAAGGATAATCCATAACTCGAACCCTCTCAGTCCTCCTGGCGTCTCTCTGTGATCATCCCCAAGTAAGTCCGTTTCTCACCATTATTACTTAACTCAAGCTCCGATTCACCATCTGCGTCTCCACCCAGAAGCCGCCCGGTCCTCTGAGACGTTTCCTGCCGGTTCCCCTGTCGCCGCCTTGCCGTTTCCATGCCGGATTTCCTTCAAGACAGTCCATCTACAATCCCTCAATAAACTTTAAGTTACTTCAACTCCTGAGAGTCCTGTGTTTATGTGGGTCCAAAGGTTACGTAAGATGACAATTAATATTGTAGTGTATGTCTGAGGTTCATTATAACCCTAAAACAAAACACAAACCTTTGTCTATTTTAAGGAAATTGTTTCATTTAAAACATGGTTTTTAAATCTTTATATTGGCAATAACCAAATACATAATTTTTTCGATGTTTACTCTAAGTATTGTACAGCTTCACAATGTTCGTAAATGCTATTTTTACAGACGTAAATACAAGGCTAAATCACTGCGAAGCCAAGACCATCCAACGCTGAAACAACAACAATAATCATGCTCCGCAGAGACCCAAACCAGGCCCCCAGATGAAGCTAGAACCTACATAAGCAAATTGTCCGAGCCAGAATCATCTAGTACAGACGTTTGAAACCATTACATGTGGCTGCCAGAAGTCATCCGCTGGAGCCACCATAGGCCCCCACACACTGCAAACCTAGACATATCACACACTAGCAACAATGTCCCTCCAAAATGAAACCAAGAATTCCCTACTAGATGATGGAGCAGATCAAAGGATTTATCTGCTGTGGAGATAGAGCTGTCTCAAGACTTACGTGATCCCACAAAATGTGTTTATCAAGAATCAGTTTATTTATATAGTGGCAATTTTACAACAGATGTTGTCTCAAGGCTATTTAGAAGAAAATCGATTAAAATTAAAGATACCCCAGCAGATTGCATGGAATCATTGATTTGCAGCATTCACTCCTCTGGAATCAGCAGACCAAAACAATGGCTTGTGCTGTCATTGACTTTACAGCAATCCCTCATACTGAGCATGCATGTAGAGACAGTGGAGAGGAAAACCTTTAACAGGAAGAAACCTCCAGCAGAACCAGGCTCACGCAGCCGTCTGCCACGACCGACTGGCGGTTTGAAGAGACAGAAAACTAAATTAGATGCACAGGATACTGAAAAAAAAGAGTTTATAGCAGCAGTTGTAGAGCGCCACTGGAAGCCTGTCAGCCCATTTACTCATCCAAGAAGCTGTCTCTGCTAACACCAAGTATGGTTACTATGGAAAGAAGAATACTAACAGAAAACAAAAGGTTAACAAGGTTGAAATAACCCTAACTAAGCAGATTGGACAAACGAGGAAAGTAGCAGAGACAGAAGGGGTCAGATTGTCCTCCAGCAGCCTAAGCCTATAGCTTTATACTGGTTAATACACAAGTATTTTTATTTTTCCAATTCATCAGGACCGTTTTTATTGTAGTGCATGAAGGACTGAAAATCACATGAACTAAATTTGAACTCAAGCTGCCATCTTCTTAATTATTTAACAGGCAAACTGACAGTAAAGTTGGAATATAAAATTTTAATAAGTCTTCACATACATGGCAACAGAACGTATGCATTGGTGTACAGAACCAGATTACATACATGTGTTTTGTATTACTTGTGCATTGTGAGCTTGTACTCACTTGAGTTGACTGAAAAATCCGTCCCCCATTTCATAATAGGAAGGGAGATCAATTAATCAATTTTGGGATTGTTCTGTAAGATTTACGCTGAAAATTAGGGATTGGGAAACACTTTCGTGCAAAATTTGTTTTCTATTTTACTGGAATAATATTTAATTAATACTAAGGCCATTGAATTATATAGATCAAATATGTTGTTTATTTCTATTTGTTTCTATGTTAATTCATTAGTTTTTTGTTTTTGCAGAGCTTTTTGGACCAATATTCTCATCTGTTTTGGATGGTGTGCTTCAGGAAGAATTTCGGCTAATATTCTAATACTTTTGGACATTTGTATGATATATAATTATAGAAACAAGGCGGGTCATAACTGGTAGCAACAGCAATTTTGTCTGAGGAACCTCTGGAGAATAGTGTGAAAATGAAGAACATTACAGGCAAACCTGCACCTTTTTCATCAGAATAATATACAACAACATTGTCATTACTCAGAGGGCTTACCACACTTGCTGTAGCACGGTCCACTACAGGACATCCTCCCTGCCCATAGCAGCAACAAATCTTTGGACAAATAAACTATGAAAATAAAAGTTACAACAACATTAATAAACCTTTGGGGCTAATGAAGTATTCTCAAATTTCATGGCATTTATAAATCAATCAACCTGAGTGAGAAACGCTTAAAATGCTGGAGGACAAGTAATATATCATCTGCATAAAGATAGATTTTATTTTCAGTATTTTCTGTTTTATGTCTGTGCATTTTATGCCTTTAATAACTAGCTTACCAGATTGCTGCTGCTAATGTTTCAATAACAATGGCAAAGAGTGAGTGGGAGATTGGGCATCCCTGTGTGACAGACAAAAGCTGGAAGAAATGTGGCAATTTTTCCTGACACAAATTATAATTATAATACTATTTAATGCATTTAGGAAATTTTTAACATTATTCTTCAGTGTTTGTTCTTGGCTACATGTTCTAGGTTTAATTCCATAGATTTCCTCAAAGCTTGAAATTCCATATGGAGGACATCCAACTGGGACGTAGTGGCATCTAGGCTTATTGGGTTATTGTTTATACAGTCCAGGACATCGCTAAACGTTTTCTTTGGAGAGGTAGTGGAAATCCTGGCCTGCTAATTTAATGGTTTGACTATGGTTGTGGTTATATTTTTTCTTTACTACTTGAGTCAATCTATTGATACTTTTTTATTCTTTTATTTCACTAAATCAAAAGTAAAAGGTACTTGGTTACAATCTTTTTGAAGTGAGGGTACTGAAGTACTTACTCTTAAAAGTAAAAAGTATTTAGAAGGAGAAAATATATATCTTATATCATCAATTTTGTATTGTTTTCTTAGTACTATTATGGAATGTTGTAACGCTACCAAAAGCAGATACCAAGTATATCAATCTCAACATAAAAATATAATAAAAACCAACATTAGTTAGAAATAATTTCCTGAAATCCAATCCATCCAACAGGGAGTCAATTAGTTGCTTGTAGGATCTAAGCAACACTCATGATGATTCAAACTATTATTACATCCATCCATTCACTAACCAGCTTATCCTTGTGGGGTTGCGGGGTCTGCTGGTCCCTATCTCCAACTTACAAAGGGCGACAGGCAGGGATACACCCTGGACAAGTCGCCAGTCCATCACAGGGCAACACAGAGACCGAACTGTTGTTCATTTTTCTAAACTCATTTACATTCTCCTCTTGAGTTTCTTCTATCATTTATTTGCTGAGCTTTTTCATTCAAGGAAAGGTCGCAACATTGAACAATGATGACATATTTTCAAATTCATCCCGGAAGTGAGCAGCAACTGTAATTAATTTCCTTCTTTTGAGGAGGACAGCCTTTTGCCAATTGCATTTCAGGAATGAAAAAAGCAGATCTTGAAAACACAGAAATGGTTAATTAAAATTTTTTTGATAATAATCTGTGCAACACAAATATTTCTTAGCAAAACAGTAGTACCCTATTTTTCTTCCCAAGTGCAAGCAATATAATAGTGGATGTGTTTAATTTTTTTTTTCATATGTCTTTGTTTATAACATCATAAAATGGTTATATTTTTTTCTTAGTATTACAGCCACATCAAAACCCCACATCACCAAAAGACTACTAGCAACATAAATAAAGCCTTAAGCAAAATATGCTTGATTGTCCCAGTCAAAAAGGTGGTGGAGAGGCACACTAATACCAGCTAATCAACTCCACTAATGCCTAACTTTAATTCAATTGCAGTGTAAAACAGTTACATGACATTGAGAGAGCAATTATCTCTGAGACAATAATTTGGTTAATAAAGATCCCATTAACAATCATTATGCAAGTCTGATGATTCTTTTATCTCCAGGCAAGCAGGAGGGGATGTAGAGAGATGCCCGAACTGCTGACAAAGACCTTATTTCATCCTTTTATTCAAGGGTGAAGACAATTAGAGATAGTCATTTTTAAGTCATTTTTTCATAATGCATCAGCTGTGTTAATTTTCTTGTTGTTAATAAGGCTTAGAAGACTACAGTGAAGGAATGACTCCACTCTTTTTGTCACTTGTCCTCTGCAAGCAATGAAAAGCACTAAGGGACCCAGGTTGAAACCTAGCCAGGTATAATCTCAATATGCTTACGTAGATTCTAAAACGTCCTTTCAGTCATGAAATATGCATGGTCTTAAATACGTATGTATTGCAAAGTGGTTGCAAGCAGTTATGTGAAATAACATTCTGATTGGCTCATCAGTGGTTTGTTTAAAGGCCAACTCCATTAAGATATCATTATCAGTTCTATAGGTGTGTAATTAAATATGTGTAGTGCTACGTTTAAGGAAGGTGGACAAATGACTATCAGAGAAGCATAATTTCAAAGACAAACCACATATAATTAACTGAATTACAGTGGAGGTGGAATCTAATGCGTAATGATGATGGACGAAGGCTATTTTAAGCAAATGTCAACTTAGATGATATTTCCTTAAAGTTGTGCAAGGATTATATGAGCAATTTGCACCCAATAAATCAATAAACCACCAGTACAGATAATATTAAATGCACAGTTTTAGCAGAGCAGGTTTCCATTAAAAATATTAGCTCTCTCATTACTCCTGCAGTGTTTTGATGGATCCTTACTGTCTAGCTTGGGGAAAATGTTAAAAGAGTCTGCCCAGTGTGGGATGACTCAGAAGCGATTTTGCCTACTGTGCTGGGGCCATACATTGGGATGAAGCTGATCAATGGAGGGACACTTTATGTCTGATGATATATTTTGAGTGAGTAAATGATGCTTGGCAGTTTCTTAATGTCACAGAATTTGTATTTTTTTTGTGTTTTTTTTCATGAACGCTCTGAAGAAAACACACAAAAAAAGAAAAACTTTAGGTCTAAGGCAAGAAAAAGAGACAGGTGCATGCCTCAGGCTTTCCATTATAAACCCCCAGACTGATAAAACTTCATAATGTTCCAAGAAACTCAGCAGTGCATCAAGGAAAAGGTAAAAAAAAAAAATCCCATACACACAAATACTACCACTAAAGGTCACACCTTTATGAAATAGATGTCCTTCCATAAGGAGTTATTGAAAGAAATTTTTTTTTCTGTTGAAGCTAGGGAACTTTTTAATTGCCCGAAAAACATTAGTCAATGACAGCATACTTTATAGAAAAGGCCAAGAAAACTAAAAAAATAAATTAAACAAAAACATTTCATGTCAGTGTTGTGTCAGGAATCATGCATGTATTGGGTCTTTTTGTCTCTGCAGAGACACTGTGCTCAGCTTTTAAATTACACTTCCAACCTTTGTGAAAAGGGCAAATAGACAACAGTCGATAAATTCGAGTAGCGAAAATGATGGAAGAACAGTGGTAAGTTCACATTTCTGTCCTACTCATCCCAAGCTGTCTCAGTTGGTATACATATGTCTTCAGCTATACAATTCTCCAATCAAATCTAAGTCCTTCAATTTTCTTTTAACATCACAGCCTTCATCAGGTTTGATTTTGTTTTGAAGCCATGAAACAAGCTAATGCTGCACTTTCCTCTTAGCGTTTTTTTAAACAATTAAGTACCCTAAACTATTGCTTACTTGTTTTTTGTTGTTGTTGTTGTATGTTGGGTCTGTCCGGAAATATCTCCAATCGGCAGATTACCCGTTAAACTCAGTTAAGCTCTGCAGTAGGTTTCTATGAGAAGAAACTGATTCTGTCTGATTTAATCAGAGAGAGGTTGTATTCACAAAATTTGAAAGTAAATGTATTGGATGGAAAATGTATTTCACTAAATTGAAACTGAATTCAATACTTCAAAGTGAATTAATTTGCTTTGAAACTGTATGTGGTTTTCCAGAAAATTCAGTTTCACTACTTTCATTCCTGTCATTTAAATTCAGTTTCAAAATTCAGTTTTTTATGCCACATATCCGAGTCCTTGAAGAAAATCACACAGCAATCAAACTCAGATTCGCCGATTTACGTTTCACATCACTGTGAGCAAGAGCGATACACAGAGCTTGGTGGAGTATTACGTTGATCTGCGTTAACATATTTTCTGTTTCATATACATATAAATATATATGTAAATATAGATTTATTTACTTATTACTGAGGTTAACACTGGAATTGTGTTCTACAAAATGTCTCCAAAAAGCGCATCAGTACCGTTCCTCTTTTTTTACAGTGGGGAAACACATTGCTGATGGCACCAGGTATCCCATAAGATACAGTTTCCCCTATGTTAAACTGGGGGAACTACTGGGGCTTAATTGTGCTTTCAAGATGCGTTTCTCCACTTTAAAAGAGGGGAAACGCGGATCGACGTAATACCCTGCCTAGCTCAAGTACTGTGTAATGCTTTGGGTTACAGTGATCTGAAACATAAATCGGTGAATCTGAGTTTGATTACTCTGTGACCTTCCTCAAGGACCCAGATGTGTGGCACAAAAAACAGAATTTTGATACTGAATTTGAATTATACAACTGAACGTAAAAGTAGTGAAACATAATTTTCTAGACAATTAAATACAGTTTCAAAGAAAATGAATTCAGTTTCAAAGTATTAAATTCAGTTTCAGTTTCCGATGGCACAAATTTATTCCTTTTTTTTTCTGCTTAAAGTCAATCATACAGCAGTTATTTGAGAGAAAAACGAAGACTCATGTAATCATTATCTATACTGATAATAATTATTTCTCATGATTATCTCTCCTTGTTACCTTTTTAGTAATGAAGTATAAACAATCATGATGATTTACCTTAAAAAATCCATCTGAAAAAGGTAAAAAATTAGCAAAGAAATACAAAAAAACTATTACACAAAAAATTCTATTTTTAACTATCAACTATCATCATTGATGACATTCTTTTAACCTCAAAAATATTTTACAAAATTTTATATTTCTGTTGATTGCTCCAAGTTTAAAAAGTTTATCTGAATCTGAGTGCTTCTTTACATTTGTTCTAAATGGAGACTTTCTAAATAGAAATTGCCCTTAAAGCTTAAAAACAATGTTTGATCAATTTGAAGTACTAATGTCAACTTAGACACACGCATAAAGTGATACAAAAAGAATATTTTTGAACCAAAGATTAAATACATTGTAAAATGAGAATTCCTTTAATAAATACTGTCTTTATTTTTTTGTCTTATAAGTGCTACTAAATAGGCATATTGAAATGATAAGCTTCAAAATAACAGGCAGATAGTAACATTCTCATCTTTTCATATTTTCAACGATTAAGAGACCAAACTGAAACAGCAGCCTGCTGGTTTTCGAACAGCAAAATACCGTACAGAGAGAGAAGAGGCATTAGAGTGTAAAATAAAAGGAGGGAAGCTGTCTGCCTTTAGTTCCCAGATAGATACTTCCGAGCATCATCCGCTGTTTACTCCTGGGGGCCATTGCTGCTTGGAAAACCACAAGAACGACACGTATCACTGGAAGGGAAAGCTACTTAGAAAACACAATCTTATCAAACAACAGTTATCTTTATTGTGCTGCTGAGAGACTGGGTGTAATCTTTTCACACAGTTGGAGTGTCAGTGTCTCTGCCAAAGATGTGCGTAAAGCAACAAACATGATCCTGCTCATTATACAACTTCTATATCATAAAAATATGAAAAGAAGAAAATAAATGTGCTCATACAGTTGTTTTAATATTCCTTAATCAAGTAATAGCCAATGTTTGAAAAAGTAAACGACTATCTGGTCATTTTCTTCATTATTTTCAGTGATGACCTCCTCATAGCTGAGTGGTCTTTCAGACAATGTTGTTGAATAATTGGTTTCAATTCATAATAATAATACTAACTTAACAGGATCGTTGGTTTCTTTAATTGGCTGATTTTTTTTTTTTTCCGCATTTCACTGGAAGGAAGCAGTGTGTTCAAGGCATGTTTTATAACATATCTAGAGGTATGCTGTTGAACTGTTAAAAGTGTATGTAAAAATCTGATTCTAAATTTTATTTAGATGGATTTTCAAAAACAAATGTTGCCAGGACACATCGTATGTCTCAATCTTCAGTTGATTCAAAAGAGCAAAAGTTTTGAATGAGTAACATTTATTTGGTTTAATACCATAATTGTTACCCTTAAAAACATTTTTTTTCTTCTTTGTTATTTCTCCGTTAATTTGTTTTTTTCCCTTTAGTTGTGAAGTCAAGTAAATATCACAAAACATATGAATGATATTTAGCATTGCATATTAAATCTAGATTTTTTTTCATCATATTCATATGTATTCATTGAGCATTTATGTTCAGTCTGAGCATTGATGTTTTGCACAGCTGTCCTCCTCAATGTGATCCCAGCTGAGGATCATTTCAGTTATGTGACCCCCCACCAACATCCCCACCTTTGAGCTACTGACCTGGGTCTACTGAAATTATCTTGATAGTGCCCAAACCCCAGGGGATCCGCTTCCTTGCTCCTCACAGAAACATCTCTCAGTTGGTAGCACTGTTGCCTCTCAGCATGAAGGACAAATGATCAATATGTTGATGAAATCTTGCTTTTCGCATGTTTCGGGGCTGTTACCTCTTCTCACTTTGAAAAAAACCGCACTAAGCAGTTAAATAACAAAATATATAACATAACATTGCAAGATCATCTTTTTTTTATTTAAATAAAAACTACTACACATTTTTCCGGTCTAAGGCTAATAACAAGTCTGATATGAATAAAGAGGTCAAATTATACCAATTAGTGTATTTTTATAGTTCCTATACCTCTAATTTGTTGTTTTAATGAGTCTATGCGAACAATTCCCACTACTTACAGTAGGATAGAATATATAGATTAAATCTTTAGATTTAATAATTACTACTGAGCAAGCAGTGAACATCACAAATGTCAATGTAGTTTCGAAACAATGTTTCTTAGCTTTTTGATTAAAATAGCGTGTAACATTGTAATATGAGGCAAATAGGTATCTAGCTAGATCCTTTTATAGACCATTCCATGGTCGAGCCTAAGACAATTAAACTAAAAAGAAGCTCACTCTTCACGTTCCACATCCCCATGTAGAATAGGCACATATTACAGAGGAGAACAACCTATAGCTGTGGCCGTTTTAGAATTGAACTTGGTCAGGAGATCTACTTTCCAGAGGTCTCTTAGCTGGACAAAGTTAATTAGAGTCCTCTGCCTTTGCACAATCTATGGGGTGCCTGAGGAGGCTCCTAGGCACACCTGTCAATATTTACTGTTCTAACAAAATGCATCATTCATTGCCATCTGCTCTCTGGGAGCACATGTAGGGGCACTGCTGCTGCAAAATTAATAGTTCTTCTAATGCGCCTTTCCTAATGGGCCTAATCAATTAATCAGACCTCTGCAATCTGGAGACATCATTAACCAGTGCATATGTCCCTAATGCTGTTGCAAAGATGAGCTGCCTCTGCTGTTACCGACTTAACACGAATAATGGCATTTAAAGTTGCTACTTCATTAATGTAAACATTGTAAATGTGCCTTGGCTAATGAGGGAGTACTCAGAAACAAAATGTCTTTATGGTATTTTTGCTGTATGCCAACACACTGGATGCAAGGGTGAAGGTGTGTGTTAAAGCAGGTTTGATCTTGATTTTTTAATGTTCTGTCTCTGGGTTGTACTTAGCAACCTCTACATATCACTCTAAGCTGGCATGAATTTTTGCCCTTGGGCCTCTGTGTTTTGTAGTGCTGTGCTCTTCTTATTTTGCTCACGAGCATGCCAAGGCTGGTAGAAGGAACTAAAAGCCTTGAACGTTTTCGTATCTGGTTGTTTTGGGATACAACAACACAACACACAACAAAATTGTCAATTCAGTGAGATTTAATACATATTTTCAAAAGTTTTTATAACTGACCAGAAAAGCCTGATATTTACATCTAGTACAAGTCTTGCCATTTTTTTCAATCAGGGCAAGGATTTTTTTTTTAATGTGTCACAGGTTTTTCTTAAAAAAACGCCCTGAATTTTGCTCCAACAATTTTCCTATCAACTCTGACCAGCTTTTCTGTCCTTGCTGAAGATTAGCCCTGATCTTTTTTCTCTGCTGGGAGTGTGTTATACCTTTGTCACACTATTGTGGGTATGTGCTTTTTGGTTTGGTAACTCAACAGTACAAAATACTAAGGCTTTTGAATTTATTCATATGTATGCCTGACAATTATCCTGAAAAATGACTATCTAACTTAGTGGCAATTATTGAGCACTCAAACTCCATTCCCAGATAGACACACCTATACTTCAAAGACCTAACAGGAGTCCATGCGCCACGAAATCAATTTCAATGTTTAGATCTGCGTAAGATCTGTATTATTCGAAAAGAAAATAATAGCAAATTTAAATATGGCATACCATGAATCTGAAACTTTACAATTTCCCTGCAGCTTCATTCTTACACCCAGAACTACTCTCCACTCTTTCATGTAGGCTAAACAGTTATGGAGACATTTGCTGTGTCTCCCTGCATGCCTACAGGTACACTGGATTTGGTTCAGGGTCATCAGATTTTCATATGCAAACAATTTTAGTAACCATGTATTTTTTTGCCAAACATTTCATAGTATTGATTTTAGTCCTTTACCAATAAAAAGTTTTGGTTGTGTGTGATTGGATGATAATACCTTTGCAAGACTTTTTTTTGGCAAACAGTCTTCTCTGGAACTATGTTATTTGATTCCACAGCCTTAGCTGGCAGCACTAGGAAGTTTGTCCTCTAGCATGCCTAGCAAACAGTCTATGGATTAATGTGTATAACTGACTGTGATCCTGTTGGACTGTGGGTGGCAGGTATACATAAATATATAAATAAATGATTCACTAAACTGTCATTTTGTGTGCATGCTCTCAAGCCATCAACAGTATGATCACGCATTAAAGCGGCTGCTGTGTCTGACTGCATAAACACCGGAGCAAATCTCCCTCCTATTCCCTCCCTACTTATCACAAAGGATATTGCTTCTCTTGTGCACATAGTTGCTGTGCCAGGCTAGTTGATACACGCATGCCAGAGCTTTTGAATGCAGCTGATAACCCTGAGCATATTTGAATTGCGCTAATGCTCAGACATAATAGTTACTAATCTAAACATATTCATGTATTCCCAGTTTATTCCAGAGTTTTTTTTGTTTCTTTTTTGCACAGCTTGTGATCATGGATTTTCATTCCTATTATTATATGTCTAAATATATACACAAGCACATAATATACACATTTTTTCAGTCCTACCTTTGCTTTGTCTAAATTCTTGTGGCATTCAGTAATTCTTAGTCAGACGGGCACAGCTGGATACCTCACACCCTGCCTTCCAAATTCAAATGCACAACCATTCAGATATTCTCATATCATTTTTTGGCTTGTTTCCCTGAGCAGCACAAAGAATGGGAAGATGATCCATCCCCACGACAGTGCTTAGCATCTTGCGGCCAGATCTGCTACTACATCTACTGGATTTGGCCTTTTAGTGGTCTCCGGCACATCCTGATGGATCACCTGCAGACCTGGATGGATAATGCTCTAAGCCCCTTCTATGTTTTTCTGTGACAATTTATAGTATCTTAGCCAGTGATCTGTCGTTTTCACAGCCTATTTATTACCTCACCTGGACTGAGCATTTTACACATTTACTTGCATCTGCATATGCCCATACATGTGATTTCTTGACCTGAGCTTGAGGTCCTATTGTTCTTGGCTCACCTTAGGGACAGGCTCTTCCTAATATAACAATTTGCCTTACCCCTATGTCTTATCCCTGACACATAAGAATGACTAGTTTTAAAACTCATTAAGAAAGAAGCTGGCAGAATGAAGTTTTAAGATAGCAGAACGGCAATTATTTTTAATTGTTTTATAATTCTGTGTGCTTCAGAATGTCTTTCCAGAAATGTATTTGGTTTTAATGAACTATTTTCAAAAACTCCTTAGGTTTTTGAATGCTGCCTCTGTATTGGTAAAACTGTTCTGCAATTAAAACAGTCTGTTTTAAAAAGTTAAAGTTATTAAATAGTACATATATAGTACCATGCAAAAGTACATGCCCACTGTGCCTTCAACATTTGCTGTGAGGGATTGCTGTAAAGACAACGACAACACAAGCTAGTGTTTCTGTCTGCTGATTCCAGAGGAGCTGTAAGTCAATGACTTGATGCAATCTGCTGGGGATCCTTAGATTGGAAACGTTTTCAAACTGATTTGTAATGACGTATTTATGATTTTAATTGATTTTCTTTTAAAGTGCCTTGAGACAGCATCTGTTGGAAATTGGCACTATATAAATGAACTGATTCTGTTTCATAAGATTTATATATTGCCATTTTAAGCCCTGTTTTTTATGAGTGCTCTTTAAGTCTTCATAAAATACTGTAACAAAATCTAGTGCAACCAGACGTTGTTAAATTGGTTAGTGGAGTTAACTGGTCTTAGTATAAATACACCTTTCTTTAAGGGCTCAAACAGAACATTAGTAAATAAGAGAAAAAATCATAAAATACGGAGTTCTATCAGGACAAGATCCACAGCGCTACCGATACCCGGAAGCTATTTTCTACCTTCAAGTCTCTGTTCAACCCATCACCTCCTCCTCCTGCAACCAACCTCATGGCAGATTCCTTTGCCAACTTCTTCAGCGGCAAAGTGGTAGCGATCAGCAGTCAGTTCTCAGACCCATCTACACAGACCACAGCTCACCCTTCCTCACTGGTCCTTCCATGACCTCCTTGATTCTAACCAATCAGGCTTTAAGAGCGGTCACTCCACGGAAACGGCAGGCAGTAACAGAATCCTTAAAAGAAGCCAAAGCGACAGGCCGATCATCAGTTCTCATCCTACTGGACCTCTCAGCTGCATTTGATACTGTAAACCACAGCATCCTACTTACCAAGCTGGCAGACTTCGGCATTGAGGGCAGTGCAGACTCCTGGCTTGAATCCTACCTCACCAGACGATCCTTCAAGGTGGAATGGCAAGGCCAAACATCGACGAGACACCACCTCACCACAGGAGACAGACACACCTCACCCCATGGCTCAGTGTTGGGCTCCCTCCTCTTTGCCATGTACAATACTTCCCTGGGCCCAATATTCCATTCGCATGGCCATATCTAACTCAACATGCGACACAGCTCCTAGTTCAGACCTTTGTCATTTCCCGCCTTGACTACTGCAACTCCGTCCTAAGAGGTCTTCCAGCCTGTGCTGTGAGACCGCTACAGATGATCCAGAATGCTGCAGCTCGTTTGGTTTTCAACCTGTGTGACAAGCGATCGCATGTCACACCCCTTTTCACTGAACTCCATTGGCTACCCTTAGCTGCACGCATCAAATTCAAACACTAATGCTGGTATACAGAGTGTTTGATGGATAAACACCCATCTACCTAAAACCCTCTTAAAGCCTTAGGTCACTACCCCCCCCACTCCATTCCTCCAAGGAGCGCCAAATAACGTGACCAAAGCCCCGTGCAGGTCAATCTAAACCCTTCTCATTTGCGGTTCCTCGCTGGTGGAACTACCTTACGTGCACTATCAGAGAATCAGATTCTCTTTCCACCAAGACCCAACTCTTCTGAGAGTATCTATTGCCCTGAAAGTTCTAAAAGCACTTATTACACTTATGAATATGTTTTAAACAAGCTTTTTTCGAAAAGCAGCATCCTATTGACCGAAATGCTTATGCTTTTTACAGGTGGGCTGCAGAGATCAAAACCCTAAATTGGAAAAATCTGTCAATACAATTGTTAACTGTATGATACACAGAACCTGTCTCGTGAAAGAAGGGCATGAATTAAGTTATGATTCAAAGAAACCTTAAAAAGTTGTATTTCCAGTTAGCATGGCAGCATAATGCTTTTAAGCAGATCTCTTAGAAAACAAACAGTATAAATAATGTAATATTTATATTACATGTTCTCTAATGCTAGTGTCTCCATAGGCCAATGACATTTATAAAAGCTTATATGTTGTACTCACACCAGCCTTTTAACTCTTAGACAATGGAATAGGGATTCACCAGAGCTCTAAAGTTTTTTAGACATTTAAAAAAAAAGTTTACACAATTAAATTGTATACCTACACAAACAGGGAATTGTAATATACTTCCATCTACATCAAAGGAGGTCCCTCCAGTTATCTGTTTTTCATTTTGACCCATTCCAGCCTCTCATCTGATGTACTGAGTGTTAGTAGGCAAAGGAGGCAGGATACATTGTCCAAAGGGGAACTAGTCTATCAGTCAAAACACACAACTCTGAGCCAGGGGACTTTAGATATCACTCCAATCCTCTGCAACAAAACATGTGTTATGCCCCGCAGCTGTGCAGAGAGCAAACCAAATAGAAAATCAAGGAAACGGTAAACAAAGTTCAACGGATGTCAAACAAAAACCCTTTGCCTGGGGGTATACGTTGCTGGCCTGTTTTGGTCTATGGCCCTGAGTATAAACACTTGAAACGAATCGTCTCCCTCGCCCCTGTCTGCATGTACTGGGGCTGTTTCCTTTGAGTAGCATGTTGCTGAACAACACCTGGATGTAATTTTTAGAATGAGCCTCTCTTTCTGCTGGAGCCTTGCTTAGGATTGTAAAGCTAACAGTATCGGTAACCCAGCACTGTGTCATTCACTTTTGTTATGGCAGCCTTCAGGCAATGTCCCAGCAACTTCTTGGAAAAAGCTGTAGAAGCTACATAGTAAAGTAAATCCTCGAAGCTGGAGTGCCTGTAGTGTTTTCACCACCTACAACATTCCGTATTTGCTTGTTAGAGGCAATGGAAAGTTTGTGTTTGTTGCTGCACCAGTTTTATAAATGCAGTGAGGACTAAGTTTTCCAGCATCTCTCAGAGAAGTCTCCGGCAGAGTGATACAAATCAGCAGCACACAAAGCATTAATCAACAGCCAGGGAGGTCAGCTAAGCATACCTGTCCCAAAGCTTCTGGTGAGTCCTTGAAATGTAGGCCGCAGCAATCAATCAAAGCTAATTCCCTCCTGAAGTTTGGATGATAAGCTACTTCCAGTTGGGAGGAGAAAATAAGTAAATGAAAAAAAGTTTAAAGCTAAATTTTGTACAGATTTATTTTATACTTTCAACTTTTTTGTTTTTGAATAAATTTTTTATGCTGCGTCTGCAGCTAATGTGTTACCTGATGTGGTTGCTCACTTTTTTTTCCAAAGCAGCCCCCCAGAAGCACAAAATACTTGAATTATTGTAGTGTAAAGATGTTGGTGATATTTTTGGTTGCAAATGTGCCTCTGCCAACTAACTTTTGCCATTCTGTATGGGAAAAGAACTAAAACTGCTACTGGAGCAAAGCTACAAGTATCTTTTGTTTACCAAAATTGCAATATTACATTTTTAAACTGTCATAAATTTTGGTTATAAGATGCAATAAGAATAGATCCTAGAAGAGATTTATCCTTTTACATCTAGATGAGTCAACTGAAGGATTGTCCTTTTATGAGTTTATAATTTACTTAAACATTATACCATGTCAGTATTTACTGATATAATTTAAAACAATTCACAACACACGTCATCCAAAGGCAATAATTTTATTCAAATCAAAAAAACATCATAAACAAATCAATTTAAAAAAGTTACCAATCTAAGAAAACCCATTAAAAGGTATCAAGTCATTGACTTGCAGTATTCAGTTCTCCAGAATCAGCACACTCGAAAAATAGCTTGTGTTGTCCTTGACTTTAGAGCAATCACTTATACTGAGCAAGCATGTAGCGACAGTGGAGAGGAAAAAACTTCCCTTTAACAGGAATAAACCTCAATCAGAACCTGACTCAGTATAAACAGCTGTCTGCTATGACTGACTTGGGGTTTGAAGAGACAGAAGACTAAAATAGATGCAGTGGATACTGAAAAACAGAGAGTTTATAGCAACAGCTTTTGAACTTTACTGGCAGCATCTCAGCCAATGTCCTCCCCCAAGAAGCTCTCTCGACTAACAGAACACCAAAACAGGAGTAGCTATTTTGGAGATAAAGCTAAGAGAAACAAAATGTTAACAAAGTTGACAGGTCTATTTGCAAAATTTCAACTAAAGCAGATTGGACAAAGAAAGTAGCAGATCGAGAAGTGGTCAGGTTGTTATTGCTTAGATAACCTAACCTTGTGAAGTGAGACATGAAGAAGGTAGAGCAAAGGAGAACTGTCTGTCCAGACAGAATTCTTCCCCCAACCTGATTAGGCTGTCTTTTCCACCTCCTCCTAAGTATAAGTTTTATCAGACAAGAAATATTTTAAGTCAAGCCTTATTACTAGACAGGGTGTCTGCCTCATGGACTAAAGTTGGAAACTGGTTCCACAGGAGAAGAGCCTGATGACTAAAAAAATCTGCCTTCCATTGTACTTTTAGAGGTTCTAGGAACCACCAGTTAACCTCCAGTGTGAGAGCGAAGTGCTCCGTTAGGAACACAAGGAGTAATCAGATCTCTGATGTAAGATGGAGCTTGATTTGTGAGAGCTTTAGGTCAGTAGAAGTTCCAGGTGGGTAATGATGGCCTTGTTATTTTTCCTTACTTGAGAATAGGTAGAAGAATTGTAAGGGAGAGATGACCGGATCTGGAGGGCTCGGGTTGGGGAGTTGCTGTTGTGTTCTCAGTGCGGGGCGTTTGCTGATAGATGAGGCTGCGGAGGTGCTTGCTGGAACGGACAGGTAATGCAGGCCGTCACTGAAGAGATGTGGAGCATAAGGGAAAGCTGCAGTATGGTTTCTGAAAGTTTAAATTCTTTATTTGTTGTATACTGTTTGCTGGGATCACTGAGCGTGAGGAGATCCGGCAATGAGAAGGACCATAAAGGGGTAACGAACAGGCACTACATGACTGTAGCCCAGCTCCTCTTGTACTCCACAGCTCTAATTAAAGTATTGGCTGAGTCTTGGCCACAGGTACTGCCAATCCTCCAATCCGCAGCTCCAGGATGCAGGAGCCTCTAGAATGCCCATGGTGGAATGAAGAAGAACCACAACAACAAACCAGCAAAACACCTCCATTTCCTGACAGGTCTGTAGAGTACTGGGATCCTGGCTAATACCATTCAGGAGCAATATTCACAGTTGATGATGGTGGGTGGAATGTTGACTGCTCTTAACCAACCCAAGTTGGAATACCAGTGTCCCCAGCTATATTCCTCTCTGTAGTGGTTTGAGGAAGTATTTGATCTCCCTACTAATACAATAAGGGTGTGGCTGTGGGATAATGGACCTAGCAGTCTTGTAGAGTGCAAATAACTAATTTATCAAGTACTAAGTATTCTATCTTCTGTTAGACCTATACTTGATTTAGCTGTCCTGGCAGATCTAGGCAAAGACCTTCCCTATGTGGAATGCCAAAAATGCCAAGACAGGACCCATAAAAAGTGCGTTTTACAGACGATAGTTTCGAGTCACAACCTTGAGGTAGAGTTTGGCAATATTCTAACTTAATACAAATTCTTATTTTACCAGTTCTACCCCCTGGATTTTTTTGTCACTGTTTTAAATGTTAGAAAAAAAGGTAAATTGTTAAGTTGGTATACCTGCACTTTTTTGAAAATCGTTTCTTAACTTGGTCCGTTTTTTAATTAACCAAAATATAATACCAGATGTTACCCCACACAAAGTATTGCTAAGTATGGTTAATAAACTGAAAGTATGACTCTTTAAAATATAACCCCCCCCCCCCCCACAGTTATAAACAAGTCACACAGTTAAGTGATCTGCTCTGCTAATACACTTTGCTAAATGTTTTAATGTTGTGGATTTATATATCATCTAGATGACTGCTTTGCATGCATGTCATGTGACTCATAAGGAAGAAAATGCCTTTTTCCAGTGGTGATTTGTCATCTGCAAAAATCTATTATACTCAATTTATCCATTTTTAAAGGTATAGGACAGGATCTTTTCAGTAGGAAAAATTCAATGGAAAATCCCAATGAAAATGACAGCCAGTAAAAAACGACCGGTGGTGAATCATAACTGGCTGTCAATGCGGGAAAAAAATTTACGCAATGACGTATATCACTAATGTCCCCACCCACCCGACCCATACAATGCGCGCTCATGTTTGACTTCGCTCATGCGCAGATTGTTGATTAGGATGTAAAACGGGACGGAGAAGACGCATCATTCACAATTGAAGAGAGTTTCTCCCCGTACGGCAGTGAAAATATTACAAATATTACGGAGATGAACAAAACACGAGTTTGTCTCGGAGATCACTGCTTTTTGCGATGGCGGGCATTGAAAGCCGAAAAGGGATTCAAAACCGATCAACTCGTTGCGGAGTTTCTGCTAGACTGGTATGTGGTTATACCTGCTAATTTAGAAGGATTTGTGTTGATTTGACACAAGTGTTGTAATTGCTAAACAGGGTCCGTCAGAAAAGCTAGCTGTGCAGCCTTCATGTGGAATTACTGACCAATGGTGTGATTATTTATCACTGATAATCTTTAAATACTATCAAATTTTCTTGTGCAACCGTTTTCCTAAACAAATAACCTTTTGGTAGCTAATTCATTGCTGTAAAAGCAATCAATTCTGTAATAAGTCCGATGCAGCGCCAGAGGCTGTGGTCCCGCAGATGTAAACAGACTGCATCTGCTGAGGACGTGCGCCCTCCCGATATCAGGGGGCGTTACTGGAGATGAGGTGGCGCATGCGCAGTGTTGCGAAAATGTGAATGAGCTGAAGATCCTCTCCTATACCTTTAAGTTTTGTAAAAAATTCTTAATTGCTTGCTTTTGCCCCTGCATCCACACATCGCTCAAACATTGTGGTTTATCAAAATTTTATTCTGGATTAAACATATAAGAATTATTGGCTTTAATCACTAAAGCTTGGTTTACTCAACAGGATTTCAGAGTAATATTAGTAAGTAGGATTACAGTGTTACAGTCTGTCCAAACAATCTTTACTAATGACAGAAAAGGAAACAAAATCTACTAGAAACTCACTTCTCATGTTACTCTTGACATTGACTTTCCTTGTTGTCATAAATCAGGCATATTAGAGTTATGTAGAGTACCCAAATACAGCAGGGCATAGGCAGACAAGTAATTTAAAATATATGCAAATCCCAAGGAAGGAACATGGAATATGACAGTAGAAGAATAATGGAATATCCAGCAAAGAACAATGAAAACTGTGAGCTAAAACTACACAAAATAAAAATAGTAAGAGGCATTGGTTTCAGGTGATGTGTCAGAATGGTTTTAAATGACTCGAGCAGAGGTGGAGATTGAGTGTAATAATAAATTTATTGAGGGAATGAATATGTACAGAACACGAAAGGAACCAGGAACCACACACAGAACAACAGAACAACTGAACGGAGCGAGGGGAAAACTAATGGCGACGGAAGCGGAACTAAAATGACAACAAGCGGGGGGAAGACAATA
>JAVLVB010000491.1:779626-821472 GCA_032876305.1 Orestias chungarensis | reverse complement strand
GGCTAGGAGCAACGAGGAAAAGCAGGGGAAAACAACAGACGATCCAGCCGTGAGTGCATGATTGCATGTGGCTAATATAGTGAGAACCGGGGTGTGATTGGTTGAGAAGGGGAGTGAATTATTGCAGACAGCTGTGAATGAAAGCGGAGTGACGAGACACAGAGAGGAAACAGAACCAAACAAAACACACATTATGACATGATGACAATAAGGCCATAGGAAACACCTGTGAATGAGAAGCTGGGGAAAGGGAGAAAGATAAACAATGGTGAGAAAGGGAAAACATAGAAGATGGAAAAATACATCAAAATAAAAAAATAACCAAAAGGAAGACTAGTCTAAGGCATGCAACTCTACTGCACGGTTAAAAATAACCCAAGAAATAAACAAACTGGAATGAACTAAAACCATATTTAAGTAAAATCTAAAGAAAAGATCAAAACCAGGGACAGTTGAAACGCCTATAGACTACGAGAAAACCAGGAAGTAGAAATTCTTCTCTTGGCTACCTCGAGTCATTCAAAAATTATAAATCAATTAGGTTAGCCAATGTTTGTGCTTTGTTCTTCTTTTTGTGTGGTCTCACAAGAACACTCAAACCACCTTGACGTTTTTTGTAAAGGTGCCTTTTTCAGGTTTATGCGGCTGACCATGTTTTGGTAGAGTTGCAGTGCTTAAAAAATTAATAAATCATGTATTTGATTGTTACTGTCTAATATAAAAAGTCCTAACTAATGTGTCAAACTGTAGAAAGGGTCCAAGTAGTTCATAAAAAATTGCAAGACTCTGTGTTATTGAGAGAAATAATTACTAAGAAAGTTATTTTATCAAAGAGTAAAGAGTTTAACAGCAATATATTGAATATATATAATTATAGATAATACATTATAGATAATGTGTGATGCAATAACTTGGGTGACATCTGTACAGTTTTTTATTACTTTGTAATAGAGCAGCTAGATTGATGCAAAGAAAAATAACATGCTGATCATACAGAGGAAGACGTATGTTTTAATTCTTTTATACGAAATGTTGTCTGCTTCTGAACTACTGCTGCAAACCAAAGATGAAAAGAACATCATCAAACACTTATCATTAATGTGTATTAGATGACTCAAGCCACTTGATGATGCCTCCCTCAACCGCACAAGACATTAATTAAATTCCCGAAGCATCAGTGCCTATTTGATGGGAACTGAGAAGAAGATTAAATGTACTTTTCTTTAAATATTCTGTCTGATTTTATCATCACCTCCCTCACCACCTGGCAGGATCTTTTTTTCTTTCTGATCTGCTGGCCAGATGTTATCACAATCGTTATCTCAGAATTGCACAGGAGTTTGGGATGTGACCCTGTGATTTGTTTTACCTATCTAATCTTGGAAATATTTTGGAGACAGACCCCCCATGTTTAAACTGTTTTTTTGTAAAGTAATTTTATTAAAGGGGAGCAAGCTCTGCATCATTTGTTCCAACTTCTACTTGCAAGGTTAGTTGGTGTTTTTGTTCACATTTCCTAACATTGAATTAGATTGGAAATATATAGTTTTTTTCCAAACAAATTAATTAATGTCTAAAATTGCTGCAATTCTTTTGGACTAAAATCACCCTTATTCGACAACATTTTTAACAAGTACCACTTGCTTCTAGATGATGTGCTACCACACTACTGACAGATATTTTTAAAATATTAATATAGCAGGGCCTTGACTTTTCAGTTTGTGGATATTTTTATAAGGGAAAAAAACTGCACATTTTGGAGAAAGATACAGGTTGATTGTGCATTCCAATTTTAGTGAGAAGTCCATTTTTTTAAGTGCCTAGTTGGAAAAACAGCAGAAAGCTATGGTAAAGTCAGAATTTCTTAGGGAAAAGTCAGAGGTTTCTCATAATCTGTTTATATCAAATATAATACAGAACGTTTGAAACATATTCTCGTTTAGCAAAACTGTTCCATTGAAGTTTGAATGTGTAAGTTCAAGTTGAATTTACATGTAAATATATAATATAATTATATATTTTAATATTTGTAATAAAAATATTTAAATATAATGTTTAAATAGACAAAGCAAAATTACCTCTAGTTATAAAAAAATAAAAAATAAACAACCTAAATGCGAATTCATTATTCACTTAGGTAGGTAGTGTGGAATTATATTCATTTGTCTTTTAATACTGGAGTGTTTGCATATAATAGTAGGTATAACTTTTAGATAAGGCCGGCATATTCACTCTAGTGCTAGAGTGAATATGACGTTTTATGGAAAAAACCTGCAGCGAAACGTGCAGCTGAAGTATTTGGAATAACTGAAGGTCGTTGATAACAGAGTAACAACTTCTTGTGGGAAAATACGCATGCCTAGCTAAGCACATGATAAACAGCTTGCGTAATCAAATATGAATGCTTGTGTGATTCTGTATACTCCCTACTGTTGAATAAAAACAGCCTGTTGCTGGGGAGAGCCCAGAGTCGAGTTGGGAACCCGTGAGGAGCGGTGCTCGGCTCTCCCTTTTGCAAAAGGTGTGGTGAAAAGTACTAAAGAATGGACATTGATTATTGATGCTTGTTTAACAATTGCAGGCCGCCTAATACATAAATATTCTGTCTCTGAGATCTGAATTTTGGTTGTCAGGAATGGAGGTTTATGAAATAATCGAAAAGGGCACGGTTTATAATACTCATATATGTGTCGTTGTGTCATATAAGTGTCAATATGGAAGATAAATCTCCCACCTAGTTTTGAATCTACTGTAGTGACGGGTTAGTAAGAGGATACATTGGAAGTTGGCTTTTAACAAACTGTAGGGGGAAAGTTATAGAAAGTTATACGTTTTTCTTTATTCAGTTCAACAAACCTAAAAATCTTCAGAATTGGAAAAGTGATGCTTTTTTGTTTCACCAATGAAATATAATTAACTAAATCAACTAAATTTAGTGCTTTAATTTAAACAAAACTTTTTTTATTTATTGTGAAGTACTTTAAATGATATCTGCCATATTTTTTATTGAGTAAGATTGCTGTCAAAAAGGTGTGTGCATGACACTAACATTCGTATTCGTATTTGTATGTCAATAAAATGCTTGTACCCAAAATTCTGCTCAAATATCCGTGTGTCTGTGAGTATGAATCTAAAAGCTGAGTGCAAAGTCTTGTGATTACAACTCTAATGTCTATGACTACAAACACTTCCTTTCTCTGCGGACATGAATTCAACATTGTGGGTATGAGTAAAAAAATTGTTACAATGACATCATAAGGTGGAGTAATCGATCTGCGATCACATCAAACACGGCCCTCTCCAAGTCCAAAGATTGCAGAAAACATTGGTCCAGGGGGAGCAACCACTTGTTTATATAGAGATACATATTCATCTTATCTGTGAGGCTTCATCTGAGGAAGTTGCTCCACCCGGTGCACTGTCTTCCGCCATCTTTAAATTTGGAGCGGGCAGTGTTTGATTTGAACGAGGATCGAATATTCCGCCCTGTGACATCATCGTAACATTTTTTTTTTACTCGTGCCCACAAAGTTTAATTGGTGCCCACAAACAAAGGAAATGTTTATAGCCGTAGAAATTAAAGAGTTGTATTTATAAGACTTTGCCCTCACAGGTTATACTCCCAGACTCTCAAAAATAGCAGAATTTTGGGTACAAGTACTTTATTGACACATAAATACGAATGTTAGAGTTGTGCACACACCTTTTTGACCGTGATATTACTCCATAATGTTAGCAGTGGATCCCTGCAGCTTTTTCCAGGGTACTTTCCTTTACAGAGGATTGTATGAGCATGGTTAAATGTTTGAAGTTTGGGATATTGTTTAATTACCTGACTTACATTTTAACATGTTTACTACTTTATCCTTAACCTGTTTTGGGTATTTGTTGGTCTTTATAATGCCCTTGAAAATAGCTGGATTTTTGCAATGATAATGGGGTTTATGTAAAAAACTTATTGTAGAAAGTAATGTTTCTATAATTATACAAATATACTTCTAAAAAAACAATAAAATACATTGATATTGGAGATTTTAAGATGCAAAAATGTTTAAAGGGCAATCTAACAAAAGCATCATAAATTATCATCATACAAGCCTACATTTTTCAGGTGTTACAGTTTGGGCCAACCCTCCCAGCTTAATATCAAACGTTCGAAAGGCATCAAACCCTGGCTGTAGCTGTGACTGACAGGTCCAAGCGATCCATCATTGGCACAGGTAAAGAAAATGTAAAAAAAAACTAAACAAAATCTACAACAAAAGCTGGCTTGAGTGATTTGATTCTCTCTAACCCACCATCCAGAGCTTGATGATGGTTGGTTTCTGCAGCAGCAGTGGGACGTATGTATATCTCTGCTTTTTGAAGGTGATATAGGTGGGGGGGGGGGAGGGGGGACTGAGCAGGCAGTGCTCTGCTGCTTTCTTCCATTAATCAGATTGGTGACCCTCCTTCCTCCACCTCCTACCATTTCCTCATCCCTTTCTCTCTCAACACCAGCCAGACATCTAATGAGGATTCAGCACATCTGACACCCCTGGGCTCCGACTGATGGCAGAAATCTTTTGCTTTTCTAGAGCAATTGACACCATGAAAAGGAGGACAAGAGGGTAGAGAAATAAAAAAAATAAAAAAAATAAAACTTGCTCTAATTCTTCACTGTGATCGTCCATCTGTGAGCCCATAGTGTTGGCGTGATGGCCTGACCCCGTTGTGGCTCAGTTTCTTGTGTTGTAGATGGTCAGAAAGGTCTGATTTAATGTATTCGTATTAATGTAAGCAAGACTAAATAGAGCAAGGTCAGCACAGTGGGGTTGTCAGATCAACTGAGAGAATGAGGCTTGGAAAAAAATGAAGAGAGGAAGAGGAAGAATAAACATACTGCTTCTTTACAAAAATAGCTTGTTCTCGTACATCATCCTTACTTCCTGATCTCAGCAGCTGCTTTGATAGATCATTTTGTCTCCCTAATAGTGCCTCTAAATCCCTAAATACTCTTCATTGATGTTCTCTGGTATGCTGTATGAATTTAGCTCCATCCATCCAGCTCCATGCATGAGCTAAAGAAAAATTAAAAGACTACAAAAAATTCAAGTTTTACCTTAAAGTAAACTAATGTGCACTTTATTTAGACTCTATATTTCCCTTCAGTGTTCTGTCAATATTAATAGAACCTGATACTTTCCTTTGAATTTTTTAATTTTTTTTCAAAGGAGCCCGAGATAAATATTGCAATCCTTCAGGCTTGCAGATGCGTTTCAATCGTGCATGAGCAGCGGATAATTGATGGAAGGCGCTGTGGCATGCCACTTTCTCTTCCTGCTTGTCTGGTTTCCATCTTAACTAGAGTGAAAAGGATAAGAGAGATTTTCTTTCACACCCACCACTTCATCACGAGTATCAGGAATAGAGAAGAAAGCGAGTGATGTCTCTGCCAGTTTTGCAGATATATGTGTACAGTCCCGGAGACGTACTGGATCAGTCGGACAAAATCATGAACAATAACTTTGGTCTGTCAATCAGCCATGCAGAGATAATGCTTTCCTTGTTCTGGGTTATTCACAGAAAATTAATGAAATGATCATGAGTATTTTGATCACACTTTCTGATTGTTTAATATTTATAAGGCCCTAAGTGTGTATTTAGAGGGAAAAAACTGCATATTGGAGTAGAGTTATCCCACAAAACACACTAATTTATACATTTTTGCTCTATGGTCTCTGATGTAATTGACAGGCTTGTGGTCTCTGTGGTGGTCCGTTTTAAAATTATATAGTTTATTAATGTGACCCTGGTGAGAAAACACACTTAGTGGTGTAGTTTATTTGGAAACATTTCTGGTAACAACATTGCATTTTTTTCCATTCACTTTGTAAAGATAACCACTAAAGTTTAGAGCTACAAGAACATCACCTGGGTAATATTTCAAAAAGTTAAATTTAATAGCCGAATTTATTTTTAAACAGTTTTGACAATGATTTTGCGGGGTATAATCTGTTTAATTTTTTTTGGTTCTTTTCAGATTCAGATGAATGATCTAGGTTTGGTGGTGAAGGAATGAGATACAGTGGCGAAACATGGTAATCTATTTATCCAAACTATAACTCTCAGTAATTTTTGTGGATCACAGGAGGTTTCATGTCAGAAGGGGTATACAGGTGTATATCAGTTAATTAAGAATATATTTAAAAAGTACTTGTGTTTTAATCATTCTGTTTAAAAGGCAGGACTGCACAGTGTCGCAGTGGGTAGCACTGTTGCCATGCAGCAAGATGGCTCTGGGTTCAATTCCAGATTGGGACTTTCTGCAAGCAGTTTGCATGTTCTTACTGTGCATGTGTGGGTTCTCTCCAGGTACTCTAGCTTCCTCCCACAGTCAAAAAACAAGACTGTTAGGCTGATTGGGCCCTCTAAATTGTCCTTAGGTTTGAGTGTTTCTGTGTAGCCCTGCAATGGACTGGCAACCTGTCCAGGCTGTACCCCTGCCTCTCGCCGGTTGTAAGCTGGAGATAGGCGCCAGCAGACCCACCCGACCCCAATAGGGACAAGGGTGTACTGAACATGGATGGATGTATGTTTAAAAGGCTGAAACTCATGTGGTTTTTCTGAATTACACCCGAGGCATGTGTTTATTTTTCATTTTATTTTGATGATTATGACTTCCAGCTGAGTGAAAACCCCAGATTAGTTTCTCAGGAACATAACCAGTGAAATAAACATGTATTACGGTATTATGTCCCCAATTGTGAGAAAGTCTATTGACTGAATGTTATTAGTGCACAAAGAACAAAGAAGGTAGGAAGCAGTCATAAAAAAGAACAAACTGGTCAAAGACACATAATACCAAATTGTTCACATATCTGTGAATACTCTACACTAAATCAAAATAAGTGAGGGCTTCCATTGCTGTAGTCCACAGTTGCAAGCCACATAATTATGGCATAAACAGATTTCAGCGGGAAGTCAGGAATTATATTTTTTTATTTTTTTATTTTATTTTACCCTCTTAATGTGCATGGACTCAAGTTTTTCATAGAACATCAGCTTAGATTTGATTTACTGAATAGAGGAAATCTTCCTTGTTTGGATTTCCTTTTCTAAAATAAATAATAGAACACCATTAGTTATATTCTCTCTGATATAGCCTAACACTTATCTATTTGACTCTGGTACCAGACAAATTTCTGTGCTTTGTTTCTTTCACAGCTGCCTTCACTTTGGATGACTTATCATCAAAGCAGCACGGCATGAAACTGGTGTGACAAGGAGACATGACAGCACACTTCTGTGTGACCAATTCGCTTGGGACTTATTGGACCGGATCAGAGTACAGACGCCTTGGACATCTCTCTGTGGAAAAGCTTAACAACTTTTTACTCCAAAGCGCAACTGGGGTCAACAGTTGGGGAGAAACACATTTGTCCTGTAAGCCGTGCTTTTCAGGTGTTTGATCAACATCCAAGGAAACTGTCCCTCTTTAATAAATTTTACCGACTAACAATGACATTTTAACTGACATAAATAAACCTGAAATGGATCCCATATAAAACAAACCGATATGGGGCCACCATACACATATTTTGTAGCAACAAAATTGCAATGTGTTTCATTCAAAAGAATACAAAATAACAGTACCTTTTAATAAGCTGCCAAAGGGTGTCTGCAACTGTGGCCCTGAAATGCCACTGTCAGCAACGTTTTGATGAATCCCTGCTCCAAAAAACCTGAATCAAATAAATGGTTAATATACTGACATTTGCAAAACTTGCAAATGTGTTGCAGTAGGGAGGCATCCGATAGTGAAAGTGGCACTGATTCACAAAGTGAAGCCAAAATTGACAAAGGCCTGAAAAAGTGGGTTGTGTTACGACCCCCATGTTAACTCCTTATTTGTTTGATGTAGGACAACGCTAAGTGAACATTTGGACCACAGATGTGTTACATAATTAAAGAACAACCTAACTTAGGGGGTTGCTTTAGTTCATACAGCTTGTAATAAATCCCCAACTTAGTGACATGTAAGAAGTCCACCGAATATTAACATGCCGTGCATTTAACAAATATTTATTGCACTTCCTCTTTTTAGCTTTTTGTTAATTCACAACATTATTATTAAACAAAGAATTAATTAATCTCCTTTCCTTAATACTTTTTTTGATCTACCTTTGGCAACGAAAACAGCCTAAAGTCTTTTTGAATTTGATCCCATAAACTTAGCGCCCCTATCTTTTGGCAGTTTTGCCCGTTCTTATTTGCAGTACTTTTCCAGCTCGATCAGGTTGAATAGGAAACGTCGTAGCGGAGCCATTTTCAGACCTCTCCAGGGATGTTCAGTCGGATTCAAGTCTGGAATCTTGGGTTTTCCATACCAGGGCTTTTGCAGCAAGCTCTGAAACCACTCCTTTGAGATGCTGCCCATGTAATTTCGGTCATTGTCCTGGTGAAAGAGGAATCATCACAGAACAGAATCCCAACAACTCTTTGACTTATTGGTATAGCTAGCAGCAAACTGGAGCTGAATTTCCCTTGCACTTTTGGGTCAGTGGCACTGTATAGCATCCATCAGCGTATAATGTGCGCCTTGGTACTGAAACGAAAACCTCAGCAGCTTCTGCCACTCAGTTTTGCTGCAGGTCTTTTGCAGTAAGTTTTTAAACACCTTCCTCATCACAAATATGTTGGCTGCCATCAATAATCACCTTTTTTTTTTTTCAAAACACGATGGTGTAATCACTGTTCCTTTAACTGGCAAATATAAAATTACAATTTAAGATCATATTTTAAGGTGTTTATTATTTTTGCAATAAAGCTCGTGCCAAAAAGTAAAATTATTTTTCATTCTTGTTTGAGGAATACTTGTCATTCTTCTCAATTCATAATAGGAACCATAAAAATCTTCTACAGTTGAAACCTTACAAAGAACAAATAACACTTGAATAAAACTTTACTATTATCAAACAGGCAACTTTAGTACATTTGTTAGAAATTTGAATTTCCCAAATAATTTTTTCCTGTTAATCATGATAAACTGTATAATTGCCATACCTGAGGCACAGCTAAGACATACATCGGGAAACCAATTGGTTTTGCTAATGTGGGTATATGTAATGCAGTCAAGCAGGTCTAATAAGAACCCCATTATTGGCTTAGGCTGACACTTAATAGTGGTTGTGCATCCCAAAAACAATGCAAGTTTCATTATATGTCCACTGTGTATGTTAAATAAGTTTACTGACATATAAAATAGATGTAATAAAACAAATGTTATTGTATCGTTTAAGGAAGTGTTTAAAAATAAACAACAAATAATTTATTTCATAATCACTTTGCATGCTTCTACAAGGATTGCCTCTTCTCTAGAGGTTTTTTGTTCAACAGAAATTTGTGTTTGTTTTATTTTGTATTTGCTTTTAGATTACTTCTTGTATGCATCTTTATGCACCTGTTTATTTTGCACATCTGTATTTTTTTGTAAAATGTATTCTTTTGTTTTATCTTATTATATTTATCTGCACCATTGCATCAGTAAAACAAATGTTTTTTAGATAATTTTTTTTATTTATACTTTTCCTCATAAGAACTGCATAAAGTTTTGCCAAGTAAAATTATATTAACTGGAAATTCAGTATAGTTACTATGATGTTGACCGAAAAAAATTATTCATTCCATTACATTTAGTTTCCTATTTATTTATTGTGTCCTATCCTCATGCATTTTTTCTCATATAGTTTAGCTTTTTCTCTTTTGATTTGCAGATACTTTTGTTTCTAGGTTCAGCTCCCTGTGTGTTATCTGTGTTAATTAGTCTCCTTCCCTCAGGTCTCCTGTTCAGTATCCCTCTGATTGGACTCATCTGTTTTCAATTTCACTATTCACTCCTTATCTTTATTTAGCCTTCCTGATTTTCTTTGTTCCTTGCTTAATTCTTTCATTATTCCTACTGCAGTTTGATACACTGATGACTTTGTGCAACAACTGTACATTTCTGGGTTTATTTTAATCTGTAAATGCATTTGAGTCTGTGACACTACATGGCTAAACTGTGTATTTCAACAGAAATGTCTTTATTTGATAGTTTGTGAATTTGACATTGAGCCTTGATCACCGCAATTAATATTTTTATTCTTTGCTTGTTGAGTAGGTGCGGATATGATCTGCAGTGCAGCAAAATAACACTGGATAAATAAATAGCTTCACTTTGACATTCTTGTGAAGTTGATTTTTCACATTCCTCCTTGAATTCCACCAGCACAACCAAGCTACAAAAAAAAAAAAAAAAACAGTTTCGATGTTGGCTCAGCAAAATGACACAAATAAAGCTGGAACCAAGGGTCACTGGGGCAAATTCTTGGTTTGAAGATCCAAGTCCTTTTCCCGCAGTAAGTGTCCTGGTTCTCTACTCCCACAACCTCTTCCAAATTAGGCCATTACCGTGGTAACCCATGGAAACTGCTAGACGATGGTGGGGGATTGTGAGACGCCGCGAGACTGACTGATTGAGGTCAATGCAAGAGGTCAGCAAGCCATTTTCAGATGAAAGTTCCTGTTACCTTTTGGCAAACTATTTCCCCATCCCTTGGTTACTAATCAACCCTGTTTGTGAGACCTTTTGCTTCCTCTCAAAGGAATTTGAGGATTTCTCTCAGCTGAGCTCTCAGAATTTAATCAGAGCAAGTGGGCTTTTAATATTGAGACTTTCTTTACATTTCCCACTGAAAAGTGAGACATTGCGGGTCGGCTTAAAATGTGTAAACCTTTAAATCTCATGGTTTGTACTTAAAAAAAAACAGAAAATAGACGTGCAAGGTGAATGGCATTTAAAAGCATCAGCTGATCTTGACAGATTTGATTATTTTATTTTGTAAGATCAATTAAAAATATTTTATTTTCATAAATGCGTCTGATAAGTACTAATTTCTATGACTAAAATATTTGGCTGGTCCTCCTCCTGCATGAATCACTGCATTAATGCAGCATGGGAGGAAAATCATCTGTTTGCAGCACCACTGGGATAAACAGAAGCTCCCTTTTGTTGTTTGTTGTAACCACAGGGCAAGTGAAGTGAAAATCTTTTGGGATACTTGATTGGTAGGAGCAGAGCTTGGCATGGCCATGTCCCTGTTAGTTGTGCATTATGCTGAGCTTGTTAACTAACTTCTGCACCTTCCTTAAACTTATTTTCTCAACAAAACTACTTAAGTCTCTATTTGGAATATATTCAGTAGAATAACTCAACTTCATATCATGATGTATTTATTATATACTTATAAAAAACGTTTAACACAAGCTTCAACCAACCAGCCATTACATACAAATTTTGGACTGACTTGGCCTGGCCTCAATTTTAAGTTGGCTTTGGGTAAGGAGTGAACTGGGGGTGAAAAGCTAAACTCTACTTTAGACCACTGACCAATTCTATAACAGAACTTTTAACAGTACTTTGCTGTTGCTGGTTTCATTTGCAGTTTTTCTAGCATGTTTTTTTAAACCTTAGAATTGCATTCAAATTTATAGGAATATCACCCTCTAAACAACCATTTTCGTTAGCAATTACCTTTTATGGCTTATCCTCCCTGTGGGTGTCAGTGACTGTGTTCTTGACTTCTGTGAAAGTCTTCCACATAATAGCGTAGCCTACTTAACCTGACTTTTAGACCTCTTTGAGGCTCAAGAAAGCTTTTTAGTTGCTTTAAGTTAAGGGACTAATTAAGGCGAGACACAATGAGTCTCCAGTATTTCAATTCATGATGAGGTCCACATGACATTTTTCCAATACTGAAATGTTTTCACAGTGATTTTTAGTTTTTTTTATTATCTGCTTGCCGTAATCACCAAAAATACGAGAAAAAATGCTTGAAATATCAAACTGTTTGCAATACCTTGCAAACAGTTACTACTGTCAATACCTTGACATTAGTTTCACCTTCTGAAATGAGAACATTGAACATTGAACAATTGAAAGAATTTTGCCACATGTACCTGCCTGTTTTACATAAGTAGCTCCTTGCTAATTAAAACAAGAAATAACACCTGTATTTTCATTGTGATTGTTGTGGCAATAGAGTACCCTGTTGAGAAAAACAGACTAGAAGAAAATGAATGGATAACAAAAACCCCACAGAAGGAAAAAAGCTTTCAGTGTCCAGCCAAACCTTTTAATTTTCCGCCTCATTAAGAGCTCCATTGCAGGTGCTGCGAGCCCAAGGCCAGAGGCCGCTTGAGACATGGGCAGGACTTTTTAATAGCCTGTTTACGGCCAGTCTTGAGCAGGAGAGGGAACAAATGGACGGATTGGGCTTGTTAACAATATTGGCGTCAGCCAGTGATTTAAGGATTTATGTGCTCACAAAAGGTCATATTTGTTCATTTCTTCACTGGGCAAGACTTAAACCTGTTAAAGCTGAGGTTTATGATCCACACTGATCATTGTCAGGGGTGGTTAGCAGGAAAACCATAATTGGAAATTGCTTTTCCCCCTTTGTGGTCACCAGGTAGCTCAGGAACATGTATTTAGTGTAAGATACCATTGTACAACAGTTTTACATGTTGTCAAGCCTACTTTGTTATTGCACTACAGTGAATACAAATCTAGAGTAGAAAATTGTGATTTTTATCATCACACAAATAAAATATTTAGCTGAATTGTCATTTTTGGTAATTCCAAATTTTTCTTACATGGAAAGTGTGTAGCCCTGCTTATAATTAAAGGCACAATAAAGATATTTTAGTTATGGTCGTTTTTGGCGGCTAGAAGTTTTGGCTGAAGGAAGACTGCATTTCCCATAAGGACGAGCGCATAGCATCGTAAAATCCTGTTTCAGAAGCTGTGTGAAGGATAAATAGAAATGAGGTAATGAAACTAATTGTGGCGAAATAATGTAATATGATGATGTTGAAAATAAGAAATGGGGAATTGACTTATGCCATAAAACAGTCAGCACATTTCTAGTTGTTTTGTGCAGCAGGGTTCCTGCCACCCTTCTCAAAGTTGCTGAGTGCCAGTTACAGCGATGTCTTTCAGTCACTGTTAACATGTTTTCAATAAAACATTTTTTTTAGTTTATTGCTCTAGGAGCTTCCTTAAGTGAAAAAATATGACAAAGGAATCAAATGGTAAGGCAAAAAACCCTGCTGTTTTGGTAGAGGTCATTTATGGGCATACATTTAATGACACATCCCATTTTTTCTACACATTGTCTTTTTCACTTAATATTTTTTAATACATTTGTTTTTATCAACGGGTGTTTTGTACCGACAGGCTACACAAAATAAAATAAAACCACCACAAATAACGGAGTATCTCACTTAAGGTAGTTCCTGCTACTTCCTGTTCATACCTTTAAGTACACTACAATTAAGACAGACCACATTGTGGTCTGGCTTAAGTCTGTAATAGCTTTGATTCACACAAAAATGTTACCTTTCAGCTTTGACAAACAATGAAATGTCTGATTGTGATTAATTTGTGATCCATTTGCTCTTTTGTGAGGGTTTATCTGTGCTATTTTGTAATGATGACGCTTTGTAAAGAAATTTTATACGTACCCCCTATGAAGTAGAGTTGAGAATAATTTGATTTCTTGGCACAATCCAGACATGAGTTCAGAAAATAGTTGTATAATCTTGTTCTTTTTTCATTCAAAGAATATTCCGGGTGTTCATTTGAAATTGTACATTTACAACAATCTTAAAGATTTTTGAAAACCTTATCTAAAATTACGACTCCCTTAAACATCGTTTGTTGTGTGGTGTTTCCTGTTCTTGTAAAAACAAACAAAAACTAAATAAAATAAATGCACTCTGATTTAGAAACACATGGACCTGTATTTTTAAGGCCTCTCTCCTTCCTTGTCTTGTATTTTTCCCCTTACTCTCAGAGAGAGTCCGCCAGACTATGTAATACATGCAAGGTAACAAGTGTTGTAGACGAGGACTAAGGGCATACAAAGTCAATGGACCTTGACTGAAATGAGTGTTAGGTTTTAGTGGAGTGGGAAAACCAAAACTGACGAGGAGCCAAGGCTGCTGTTGCTGCTGTTGTGATGTGAATTTATGGCGGGTGAGTGTGTGGGCTAAACCTGGAGATACGAAAAACAAAAAAACAAAGGCAGAGGTCCTACTGAGAACTAACAGACTCTGACATGTGATTACATACCTAACCTGAGGCACAGGTCGACCTGTGGAGGTGTTTGAAGGGGTTGGGCACGCAAGCTACATTATCCCACCTACAAATGCATTCTCATTACTGTCAGGTTAGCTTTATGTTACTCTCATCAGCTTCATTATCATAATTTTTAAAAACCACCTCCGAACATAGACCTCGGATGACCTGGAAGAGCTGCTGCTCATGCACAAAAGCTGGTCTGCTTGTGAGCTCTTTGTGATGTGCTTATTACTGGGTACATGCCTCTGCGAACATGCATGCATATCTCTTTAAGTCACTCACTATGATAGGCTGTGCCTCCGCTCAGCAATTGTGACTTTAAGTGCAGAGAAGATGGTGGTATTTTTTAAAAGATTTATATGATAAGACATCAATAGATCAACAATTATCCCAGATTCAAAGCTTGTACAAAGCTATACACAACTACAACAACAAACTTTGAAAGGTTTGGTAACTGGAGAAGATTAGAATTTTTGCCCTTTGGAACACAATGTTTTCCCTGGAAGCCAATGGACTGTAAAAAACTATTACACACATGGGCACAGAATTACTGCAACATTGTTTTAAGGTTCCAGGCAGTGAGCTGAGCTTTCTCAGAGTGCTTTGTAAAAGCATCCATTGTCTTTGAACATTTTCCCATTTTTCCACACAACCACAAATTTTCAATCTGGATTTTAAACTACACCAATCCATTTTAGCTAAGGCTGAATGTTTAGGGTTGATGTTCTGCTAAGGTTGACCGTAACCCTTGCCTCAAGTGATTTTGTTACATTTGCCTTGCCTTGCACTGTTAAATCAGGCAAACACTGTGTACTTCTTAGGTGACTTTAAAGGGAAACTGGCTACACTAGCTAATAGGAACGGGAGAAGGAATAGGGTTACTTGGGGATATCAGAGTAAAATAAATTGCATATAACGCCTTTTATATTTTATTGTACAAAAAAGGTGTAGAACCATTTATCATTCTCTTTCTGCTTTACATTTTGTGATAGTTTTATATGTATCATACAAAATCAACAAATCCTAACAAAATGCATAAATGTAAAAATAAACTATTTATACCTCTGCAAGGAAGTCCAACATATAACTAGCCATCGACTTGACCCTTGAAAGTATGTTGCCGCTGTTATGTTCCCAGAGGGACCATCTTATCCCTGAAGAAAGAAAATTGTCACGTCCTCCAGCTGCCAGACCTTTCAATGGCCGCTGCCACCATCCCTAGCACAGCAGCTTTGCCATCTGGAACGTTCTCTGCCCTCTGTCTTCGTTGTGCTTTGCTGAGTGTTTGTACAGCGACTGCACAAGGATGCACCCAGTCCAGAGACAATTTTATCCGAACCACCGTGGACAGATGAATTCCTCTGATGCACATCCAAACAACTGGAAGAAAAGCTCATTTGTTTTTATAAAGAGATGAAAGCCCCATGTGTGATAGTTTAGAGTCTGCACAAAAGACAGTACATATTAATAAGAGATATTTATTTAGCAATGCATTCAGTTTATGAGGTCAAAGAGATTGTCAGACTGGATAACGGGTTTTATTTCAGAAACTTTGAAGGACAATAGCTTTTTACAGGCCAACAAAAAAAAATTTTTCTGTTTCAGCTAAACCAAAAAAAGAAACTGCTAGAAGTAAAGAAGAAGCACCCCCCCCCCCCTTTGTAGGACATCACTACATATTTATATCACTGTAGTAAAGGTCAATGTTTCCCCTTTTCCCAATTCCCTAATCTTGCTGCTATGACTCACTTGTGTTAAATATATTTTTCTCATGCATTTGAATTTGGTCTGAGGTTAGCTCTTCTCCTCCTGTTTTGACATTCTATTTAATACTCCATATTTTAATATAATGCTTACTCCACGTAATACAGTGGCTGTGGTATCACTCAGGAATAAATTCAGTGCCTAAGAGCTGACACACAGGACTGGCTAATATTGTTTCCATTAGCTTGCAGCGCAGAAAAACATGAAATATGTGTTTAATCCCCCAACAGACTGATCACTTTATACAACTTGTACCAATCTTTACTGCGTGTAGTGTATGAGTGCAATTCCTGTAATGGGCTGTCCTGCAGATATAACCAATTGCTGCCACACCAAAAGCCTTGGAGCATTGATATTTCTTGAAAGTTTTTATTTATTCATTTTTTTATGTTTTTTTGTTTCATATATCCAAATGAAAGAGCCAAAGAGCAGCTTTTTTTCTACAAGCAGCAGAAGGGGTCTTTTGTGGCATGTCTCTATCATCAAGTAATACCATACATTCTCATTCTGATCTTCACTAGGCAATAGTTAGATGGATATGCTTTGATCTAAAACATTGTGTCCTCTCTCTGGCTATATGTTTTCTGTCATTGTTTTGCTGGACAGTAAATAATACCTCTGGTATAAATATTTTGAGCGGGTTGATTATTTAATTGTTTAGCTCTATCTTAAAAGCAATGCCACAGCATGATGCTACCACCAACATGCCTTATAATGGGTGTGTCTAGCTGCATTGGTTTGTGGTTGGACCAAAATGCAAGGCAAAGTCCAGATGGGTTATGGTAGAGTTTATTCAAAATAAATTGAAAGTATTTCACAAAATCTGTGCAGCAATACAGCACACCAGCCAGTACACAACAGTACTTCATGGAGACCAAAAGACACTAGTGGCACATAAGGAGCAGCAATTGAGTAAATAATAACCAGTCAGCAGGCAAAACAGGATTCTAACAATAATAATAAATCAAATAAAACTGAATAAATTATCACAGAGAAAAACGAAACATAAACAACAAAGGACAAACTGATCGTAAGGAAAGCAGGAATGGCAGAGACAAACAAAATATAAAATAATAAAGGTTGAGGACAAATAGGAAAATGCAAAAACAATGACAAGACAATAATAAAACAAAGAAAATCCAAGAGTTTAAAAAAACTGGGATACGGAAAGGGGGGGGGGGGTTTAGAATGATGTGTCATGTGTCATTTTTTTCAACAAACATAATGTTTTTAAATTTAATTAAACTTTCCTTTGGGATAGATAAAGTTTTTTTGATTTGATTAATTTAATTAGATTTTTCCAAAAAAGTTTAATTTTGATCTAATTTCACCATAAAACCCTCTTCCCCTTCTTCATTTTGACTACTAATTGGCTTGTGGCAAACATTAGACAGGACTAATAGTTTCTGTTTTTTGTCATATCAGATTTTGCTTCTGTGGTTAATGTTCTCCTTGCCACACTGTTTAGTTTCCATCATTTTTTGGTATGTTTGGATTTTTAATTTTTTTAAATTTTTTTGTACTTTGCTGTGTTTGTTTGATAAAGTAATGTGCTTTAAAAGTCTCCAATTTTTCCTTGCTCTTGCTGCTGTGTTCCTTGGTCTTTATGATGCTGTTTGTTCGTTACTGTTCTATGACAAACTCCTGAGGCCTTCAAGAACAGTTGTTTAACTGCTAAGTTTAAATTAGAAGTCTGTTTACTAATTAGGTGTCTTCTGAAAGTAATTAGCTGCACCGGATTATTTATTTATTTTTTCATAAGAATATGTGAATGGAGGGGATGGATTGATGTAAATGTATGCCACACCTTAAACATTTTTAGTAAAAAAGAAAGTTATGTCACAAATCTTGGCATATTTGTGTCGGCCTATCACATAAATCCCAATAAAATGCATGGAGTTTTGGATTTTAATGTCAGCAAATGTAAAAAGGTTCAGAAGTAGGACCATTTTATCAAGGGACTATGGTGATGCATCAGGTATGCAAGCTGTTGCTTTTGTGGAATTTCATCAGGATTTAATCACCTGTATCGTGAGTGTATGAGCAATGGTGAGATGCCACAAGAGAAACAAGTGGAGAAAAGAATAATTACTGGTTCTATTTCCTCCCCGAGTCATTCACGCACCAGCAGCCCCAACAAAAAAACACTCTTCAACAAGCATTGTTACTAGCAAATGAAAAATGGCCAGTGGATGAGTACAGTGACAGGCTGTTTGGTGTATTTACCTGTCATTTGTCTCCTTGTGGACAGGAGTGGACGCTTTGCAGCTTGAGGCAGCGCAAAGCCAACTGATGAGATCGGTTTTGCAGGCCTTGCATGTGCTGGAGATGGATGTGCATTGCTGAAAGTGCTGGGTGTAATCAAGCCACATGCTGGTTGTTGCACACAGAGATGAACAGTGTTTTCCAGATACATTTGAACACTGGCCTAATTAAAAAGCGACCAGGCACTTGGCAAGCATTGATGTTTGTGTACCTGCATGTTGAGGATAAGGGTGAGACCATTCTGCAGCAAGGTTGCTCTGTCTCAGCCACGGGCAGAAAGCAAGGATTACACTTAAACAAGGGAGGGAGGGACAGTTGACTACTGCTCCTGCCGGTCTGGAACACCAGATGTCTAATTATTGACCATTAATAACAATTGTTTATATTGAACATAGTTACATATAGAAATAACCTAAACCCATTCTGTTTTTTGAGAGGTACAAAAAACTGCATTAAAGGTATAGGAGATGATCTTTTCAATAGAAAAATTTCAATGGAAAATCCCATAGACAATGACAGACAATCAAAAACGACTGGTGGTGAAAAATAACTGGCTGTCAATGCCGAAATAACATTTACGTGATGACGTATATCACTAATGTCCCTACCCACCCGACCTGTACAATGCGCACTCATGTTTCAATTCGCGCATGTGCAGATTGATGTTTAGGAAGTAAAACGGGACGGACAAGACGCATCATTCACCATTGAAGAGAGGTTCTCCCCGTACGGCAGCGAAAATAGAAGTTTCTGACATGTTCGCAATTCTGTAATAAGTCCGATGTGGCGCCAGAGGCTGTGGTCCCGCAGATGTAAACAGATTGCATGTGCTGAGGACGGGCACGCTCCCAATATCAGGGGGCGTTACAGGATATGAGGTGGCGCATGCGCAGTGTTGCGAAAACGAGAATGAGCTGAAGATCCTCTCCTATACCTTTAAGTCATTTGAATGTTTTTTTTTTATTATTCATATTTGACTCAATTTATAGCAGCTCTCACCAACAAGAGACCCAGTTAGAGCAACCATGCTGAATTTATTACTAATCACAGAATTATATACTTTTTTCCCTTACTACACTCAGATTTGGACTTAGGGCGTATATTCAACAGCTATAAAACTCTGTCTGCATATTTCCTTTTTTCATTGTATCCACAGTGACATTGACTGGCTTATTTTATTTTAGATGGGTTACAACGCATAAACTTTACAATTAGCATGAAGAGCATGTTTAGGACAGTCTTTAAATCATTTATTTAGGTTTATTTTTTTCACAAAGTTCTTAAATAAAGCTGACAGCAGTAAGTGTCATGTGAAAATAAATTTGCCTTGCGTCCATTTAAATAATATGCAATCTCTACTAACATCTAAAACGGTTTAATTATAATTGCCACTGTAGGACATCCAGTTGGGGGTTCAACTGGATGAAAAATTAGTCATTTTGGCCCAACAGTTTTGCCTTTATGCTTCTTTTGGAGCAGCGGCTTTCTTGTCACTGAGTGGAACAGGACATATTTGACTGTTATTGACTCTGTCTAACCAGCTTTGGCAAGCATCTTCTCATGGTCTATAAATTTTTTTCTGTGATTCCCACATTTAAAGCTGTTTATACCTGGGACAAAAAATTCCCATCCTATTACTTTGAGCCAAATGCCTTAACTTTTTTGACAGATGAATGTGGTGCCTTTTGGAAATTGTCCTCAGAGATAAACTTGACTCCTGCAACTCTGCAATTCTCTTCCTGATATGTTCCAGGTGTGACCTTAAAATACATACACAGGTGTGACTCCTTCACCTATCAGAATCCATGACATTTTCATGTGGGGTTTCCCTCAGAGTACATGGAGATGGTAATAATTTTGTAGAAAAACTCTTATGTTTAAAATACTGCAAATAATAATTATTTCGGGGCTGATTTGATTTTGTACATCTCATCAGCTACTGCAATACATTATGTGTTGGCACCAACATACACACGCTTTCAGTTGAAAAACAGTTTAAAAAAGGCATGCATCTTTAGAATAAGCAAAAGGTTAATAAACCTATTATAAAATGAGATAGTTTGAGTTCAGTATTATGGAAAACATTTGGTGAATTATTTTCTTGTTATTGTTACCTTAGTTCCTCATGATTCCTCAGACTCAGGAGCCTTCCTTACAAAATATTCTCCAGATAAAATACTACACCTTATCACAACCATGATTTGAAAGTTTCATTTAAATGTTCTTAACATTGGTCATTGGTTATGAGTAAAGCAAGGACAAAGAAAATTATGTTTTAGGGGTTTTTCAATCTATTTTTTCAACCCGTAGCATTTTCTGAAAGGCTCACAGTGTGATCAGCCATCAAGGGCTTTCAAGATTCAGAATATGAAAAAATATGTAAAGCAATTATAATTCATGTCCGTCTGCTGGTTTTAAAATTTTACATTAACTTGTCAAAACTTTAAAGTTGAAACCACTTCTTGCACCCAGTAGGTCTTTTGTACTACAGTGTACCAAGTCTGAGTGTGAATAGAAGAAAGGGCAAGATTTCAGAGCTCCTAGAGACCCTTTAAACACAAAGAATTTGATATAGGTAATTTTAGCCACAACAAAAGTCAGTAAAATAAATGATGTGCTGTCTATCTAATGGACCTACATTATCATAGGACCTTGAAATAACTAATCCAATTTAGCTTTTAGCCTCAGACTGTATTTGTGATTGTTGGTAAGATAAAAAAAAACAACAAACAGCATTAAGTTAATAATCTACTCTCAGTGAAATATATTTAACAGTGCTGTTTTAATAATGAATATAGTAAGTGTGGTAATCACAAATATACAAGACTAATGATTTTTTTAAATGTGAAAGCCTGTTTTACAACCTTTTCAGTCACAAAATCTGTTATTTTGCCTCTACTCCTAACAGAAATACTGACCATCCATGGCAGGGTGGCATGGAAGTATGTTAATAGTACAATTTCTTATCTACTTATCTTATAATAAAACAGAATCATATTGGTCTAAGTAGGTTTTTACAAAAATTGGACATTTGTAAGCTGTTTAAACAGTTTTTACACACATTATTGTTAATGTGAATCTATGTTGCAGTAAGAAAGTACTTTTACATTTCTCAATGACTAATACCGCATCAGACTTGTGCATATAAGTCTTGCGCTTCTTTGACATGTAAATATTAAAGGATTAATTCCTGCATCTCTTTATGTATCTAGAACTGTAATTTGATCGCTCTGAATCCATAGCATTCCAAAATATTTAAGCAGCTGATGTGGGAGGGGGATCTACTTTCCGTTTTTCCAACATTAAAGTTTAGGCTCCTGAAAAGCAGATGATCATTACCCTAGATGAAGAAAACTAATGAGACAGTGACTTTACATTAAGAAGTGAAAAAAACAAAAAACATTTTTGCTAACTAACAGCAATGCTATAAATTTAGCATCCTTCTTTCAAATACACAGCCTCTTAAGCTAACCAAAATGTGCTAAGTCCCTTTATATTGAGATGCATTTAAGCGTCATTCTAAGAAGAAAAAAAAAACAACAACAAGCGAACAAAAAAAAGTGTTTTACATTTGAGGGGTTTATTGGGTTTAGCTGATTAAAACTTAAACTGATATTAGACTAGGTATCCGTGAAACCTTTCATCAGAATTAACTTCAATGTTATGTTATGTGCTACTTAGATTGGCATGCAGGTAGGTTATTATCGTTTTTTCTTCTTTCTTTTTTACACCATCGCCACAAATTGTTGATATAATTTTCTGTATTTCAACAGGGAAGGGAAGAATCACTGTTGACCAAGCAATGTGCAGAGACTGCTCATTTCAGTCACAGTGTTGACTTTGATGTGCCCCCAGTCGCAGTTGCCAGAGCCCGGTGTTCTGAACTCTCTCCAGTGAACTCTGTTGTTGGCGCTTTTCAGGTTTACTTTCTCTCCTCTCTGTACCTCCTCCTGTCAATACGCTCCAAGCACACATCCCAGGCGTGCTCTGCTGCACTTAGCTGCTCAAAACACAGTCATTAAAAAATAAATGCCTGACGCTGATGGCAGTGAAGCAGGTGGAAGCGGTAGCAGTTTGAGCCTTTTCGAATGACTAGAATTGACTTCCACTTCTGCCTTCAGACTGAATGCATTTACGCACAACCACCGCTGACAATATGGATTCCAGGCATTGATTTTCCTATTTTAAAACTTAATGAACTGTATGAACAGAAGGGGAGGAAAAGACATCATAGAGAACAACATTTCCTTTGTGGCTGTTTTTAGTGAGTTATTTCTCCATGCATAATTAAAAGCTTTATGGTTTAATCAATTTAAAAGAGGACTCCATACAACATTGTTATTATATACACTAAATGATCAAAAATGACCAAACAGTAATCTATATTTGCTGTAACATAATTAAGAAGAACACCCTTAAATAAAACCAGTAATAAAGTTATCCTATTATCTGCTATATAATGTATGTAATAATTTTAAAGCTAGTTCTTTTCTGGCTTTAACTTATTTTTAATTTGCTGACGTGTAAAAAATAAACAAAAGTAACAAAAACATTATATTTTTAAAGGCAAAATCCAATATATCAATATTTCAGTCTTTTGCTGGTACCACAAACATGATTTCAACGACAATTAGAACAGAAAACGTACCTGAAGATCTTAAAAATTTGACTTCAAGGTTCTTTCTCTCTGCCAGCAGATTTAACTTGGAACTTCTCATGAAACCTTTATTTTGAAACTGTTTTTGAGCATTTTTCAGCTCGGCTAAAAGGTTATCTTCTAATTCTGATGATCTTCAATACATCCGATAAAACTACAGTTCTACTGAGGTATTTCAAGATAATGTTAAACTTTACAGCGAGGACAATCCCACTTTTATTAAGCCTTCATTCATAAAGACTGTCTGTCGTAAAACTATATTTTTAACTTAAAACACTTTAGCTGCAACTAATGTCTTACTGTAAAAGATGCACTTATTTATTAGCCAGGGACTTTCCTGTACTTATATATTTTTGGTTTGACTTGACTTGATTTGATTTGAAACTACTGCATTCTCTAAAGCAAATTAAATGTTGGAAATCCTGTTATCCAAGGTTCTTCAAAGATTTGTTTTAGCTGCTATGGCATTAATAATACGCTTGAACAATTTTCAAAATCATCTAAGTCGGCCTCTAGCACCAGATCTGATGTGAAAGCATTTTTAGTTGTTCGTGACTTGAGGCCTGACTCTTACTTGGGGCAAAAGACTTGATATTTGACATGAATTGCCACTCTTTAATTTGATTAGCCCATATATATATGACAGTAGGCTTTGTATCTTTGTTGTATAACAAATTATGTGGTTATTTTTTTGTATTTCTGTCATTTTCTATCTGGCGTTAAAACAAATTACACCTTGGGTACATTAGTGTTCTTTTTCTGTTCCTTTCAATTCCTGAAATTTTCTACAATTTTCTAAAAATGAAATTAAAACAGTTCTGTCTCAAACAGCACTTATAGCATCATATCATGTTTTGCCTGTTTGTACTTTACAGACTGTCTTTGTGTACATGCATATTGCCTAAATCTAAAAAGGATTTAGGTTCAGAGAAATGCCATTTGCTTGATAGTCAAGATTATGGAGAAGGAATTTTGTGCCTGAAATGGACATGCACTCTGATATGCATGTGTTTTGCTATTTTAAGCTTGAGAGATTATTAACTGGACTTGACTGTTAGTTTCTTGTGATGGACATACCTTGCTACAGTACTGTATATACAATCAAAGGTTTACAACAATTTCAGTATACTAACATACATTAGATAAATTAGTTTAAAAACTAGTTTGTTTGCTGAGCTTCATCAGGCCATTTAGGACAAAATTTACTATTACTTTCCCTAATGGGACATTCTCATATACTGTAAAACAGTATGTGTAAGGGTAGAAACTAATTTTGTCAAAAATGTGCCCACATTTGATTATAACCTTTTTGGACATACAGGTGAAGCAGTTGTTCTTTTCTGTGCAAACTTTGGAAGTGTTGACATCTCCAGACTGAAAGCAGGTAGAAGAGGAGAATAAATATCAGGAGTTAAGACTATCCATTCCTTTAACTTTACTGTTAAAAACAAAAAATGTCTCTGCTCAAAGTGTAAAAAAAACAAGGCGTTACTGTATTAATATTATGCATCTTTGTGAGTTTTTATCCTTTGTTTAAAAAAGAAAATCCCAGAAAGATGTTATTGTGATTGATTAAGATATTGCCTTCTTTAATTAAATAGGGCAAGTGTTGTGTTTTATTTTGCAAAAATACAGAAACCTCACCGTAATGAATATAAAAAGTAAATGATTAAATTACCTGAATATTCAAAAGTAGCTGATTAAATTATTTCGGATGAAATAATAAATTCCTGCTTTTATTCCTTTTCTAAAGTTTCTCTCTGAATAAGCCCTTGTAGCTGTAGCTGCTCCCTAATTATTGTATTTCAAACTGTGCCGACTACACAGCCACAGGTTGACGTCTACTGTTTATGCAGGGGCCTTCCAAATGATTTTGTTCTACTTGGTTGCACACTTTAATGAAAGTTTAAATGCTTTCGGAATGATGGAATTAGCTGAGTCGGACGGATTAGCACTTCCCTTTTCCACACCCTTGATGTTTAATTACCACAAGTTTGCTGTTGTTTTTTTATTAATCTGTTCTGTTTTGCTTTTTAACTTCCAGCCATCTCATATTAGGCTTGAGGAGCTGGAACACGAGGTAGAAGCAACGGTAAACAGACACTGAGAGCCTACTGAGCTTTCCTTTTGAATGACTGTAAATGTGTAAACCTGTTTTTCTGATTTTATAAAGTCCTAATTCTATTAACTTAAATTTTCAGTTAAAGGTATCAATGAAATATTTTTTTTCTCAATTCTCATTTACATCCCCATCACACTCACCTCTGTTTCTGCCTTCTTACAAAAGAAAAAGTATGCTTAGCAGTTGATCAATTTCGACCTATGTTAACATTTAAAACAAACCAGACTTGGTGTTGATTCCCATTAAATGACAACTGACTATATGTTTGCTGTAAACCTTGGGCAACAGTTAGGGTTGCTCCAGAACTGGTGTGAGTGAGAGGCTTATCCTGCAGCTAAGGTAATTTACTGCAGCAGAACATGATAGAGAGATTGTGTTATTATAGACTTTATTGCTTGGCAGGCCAGCTAGTAATTGATCAGAACTCTGCAGAAGTGCTCAGCGGTGATGGAGGGTGTGGTTATGAATGTAAGAATTCGATGACAAAATGTAATATATACTGTAAAACAGTCAGGCAGATCCATAACTTGAAAGTGAGAGGGCAAGCAGAAGAGGATTAGACGAGTGAAAATTGATTAAAGATATTTCCCGTGACACGCATTTAGCAAATCACGTAACAAGATTTTGTTAAGGTCTGGCTCCTGCTTATCTTTGTTCATCCAAAACATCACTATTGAAGAAATACTAAACATAGTTTCCTTTGAGGACTGGGAGAGATGGCCAAAAAGAATGGCCAGACTGCAATTGATGTACATTAAGATGTGGGTATTTTAAAGTGGCTGAATAAAAGGAGTGAAACAGGCTACAGTTTTTTTATTTTTACGGGAATATTTATGAAAACCACACATCAGCTTTTATCCATTTCATAGTCATGCACTTTACAACTTGGTATGCAAATGCTTTTTTTCACTCTTCCCTTAAACTACTTCTACAATCTCTGCTATTTCCACCACTCAAAAAAAGAAAACGTTTAGCTTTGTCAGCGTATGGCTGACAAAGCTAAATGTTAAAATGGCGTTGTTACCATTTTAACTGATAGACAAAATGCAACATCAAGGTTGGCAAAAAAAAGAAAACAAAAAACTGACATTTACAAGTCCCTTTTGTAAAGTCCAAGTCAGGACTCAACTCATTTACAGAAAAGACAAAGTCAAGTCTGAAGTAAACATGTTTTGAATAAATGCGAGTAAGTGTTGTAATAAGAATGCCTTTTTGTATGTTGACAGTTCAAACCTTAAGCCTAATTTAAACCACCAACATTGAGTAATTATTGTTTAATCTTTTTACCTTAAATGGATCATCCCCAAAAAGTGGTTTTGAGCTTCTTTAAGTTATTCTTTAAAATTGATAAAATACAGGGTTTGTAGTTAAGATCCAACTTATTTATGTCCCTGGCAGGCTTGGATGTGAATTAATATTCATTCAACCAAGAAATTCGATTTTTTTATGTGAGTAAAACATGAGACAGGAATATTTTTGAATATGCCTATCGGTTTTTGATCTGAAATGATATGATGGGAACATTTTAGTGGGACACACCCACCACATGTATGGTTGGCCACAAATCCTAGTGAAATTAGTTTGGTATTGTTAGCTTAGATATTGTGATAAAAATATATACAAGTCTAAAATATGTTACTATGAAAAAGCTGCAATTTTTGGCCCTTATATGGATCTGAGATGCTGAGCTATCACAGCAACAACCAAGATCTTCACAGGGTGGTAAAATCCATATTTTGACCTGTGCACAGTATATAGTCCTTTCAAAGAACTATATTTTAACATCTCACATTGTACAGTCTCATCTACCTAGAATGGAAAGAGCATGAAAATACTATTAAGCTACCAAGATATTTTCTTCTACCTAAAATTACAAACTTGGAAAGGAAATAATTCAGAGAAACGTCTGTGAAGCCAAGGGTTTTTCTGAAGGAATCTTGGAGGTCTACTGCTTATGCAGGAAAACAAAGTAACAAGATGCATTCTACCATAGTTTTATCCTTCAAAAATATGGCCTTTTAGAAATAGATACTGTCGCAGTGTTGGATGATGAACACAGGAACCAAGAACAGCAACGGAAAACTGAGAGCGAATACTGGCATGGCGTCGAGCGGTGCAGCAGAACAGAGACCAACAGACAGGAGACAACAAGGAAGAAAGGGAAACTCGAAGGGAACTTGGAAGGAACACTGGAGCTCAACAAGGAGGAGGAAGAAAACAAGGACATGGAGCAGGGAAGAACATATAGTGGAGGATTGAGTGGAGCGGAGAACCAGGTATATAGGCTGGGAGGATGAGTAGTGGAACAAAGGAAATAATTAGACAGCAGAGTGATTACAGGAGTGAGTAGTTAAGAAAGAAGCAGACTGAGGCAGAGAGAGAGTGTCAACAGGAAAAAGAAGGAGGAAGGAACACACAGAACACAATAGTAATCAAACAGAACTACTACAAATACAAAAGAAGGCACTAAAAACTAAATGGGTTAACTTGGAAGCAAAGCAAAAAAAAATCTAATCATAATGAGAACATAATTGGAAGTAATAACTAAGGAAACACTAACCACGAACACACAGAGATTCTAGACAGTTCTAAGAGTTCATTCTAGACAGTTACAAGAATACAGTCTTTGCTTGATCAAAAACGAACAATAACTCTCATTTGCTATTTTCAACAGGCCAGCATATTTGTTTTAAGAAAGAACCTCATTAGAGTTGATAGAAGGATAAATAAAGCTACAAACAGGGGTAGTCTGGGAGAAAAACTTGATGGGGAAAAACAACATCAATCTGAAATGTCTCAGATAATTAACTTTATTTTTTTAAATCTATTTTTCTTATTATTTAAAACACCAAAAAACGTCACAACATCAGAACACCTAAGCCATTGGTCCAGACTGTTTAACACACAATCTACAGAAAAAATATTCTGTTTATTTGCTGATGATGACTAAAAAAAGTACAATAAAAGGCAACAAAATCTTTATTTGTGTTTCCATGTCTGTGATAAAGAGAGCATTTAAAATACATTGATTTCGACACAACTGTTTGAATAGCCTACACTACAAAACAATACTTCTTACACCACGAGTTACTTGAGTGAACATCTTGGGAGACTGCAATGAAAGTAAATTCCAAAACTAAATTGAATGGTCCAAGAATGGTTTCTAGTCCAGTTGGGTTCAAAAAAATTAATTTAATATCTCAGTTAAAGATGGCCAGAATGACAGCACTTTTGTTTAACTAAACAATTACAATTGTAGTCTGCGAAGGCTCAAAAGCTTATGGCACTGTGTTGCAATGTGGACAACTTCCTGCCTGAATCGCCTTCTTTCGACAGAACAACAGCTTTTGAAGCATACCGTGGTTTGGCAGTTATGTATCTTCATGTTCGTCAAAATGTCGGGAATATTTCCTAACAGAAATATACGTGTCTTTTCAAATCAAGTACGGCTTTGACCGTGAACTTATCACACAACCCTCTCCTACAGCACACCATCCGCTTTTGATTTCCTTTTCTTGGTCCAAAGGTCTTCCTGAATGTGTGGTTGTTCTGCAAAAAAGCAGTTGACATCTAGGCCAGGGTGAGTGACTCAGACCTAAGACAGGAACTATGGAAGTCGGACTGTGGGACATAACAAACAAAAACTAAACACGCTGGCCCAGATTTTCTGTTTCTCTCTTTTTTCGAGCTTTCTCCATAAATTAGCCACAGATACACTTAATATATTGCACAAAACAGAGAAAGGGTTTGAGGAATTAATATGACCATGTTTTTTTGTTTTTTTTACGTTTCCCCTAAGCATACAACTTTAACTTCACACCAGATTTTAAACAAGTCCTGTGAATTACAAATACAATATTTATAAATTGGTAAATAAGTTTGGTGATGGTGAATAATGTGGAGCATCACACTGAACATGTATAAAATAAATAATGAGTATTTGGAAGTAAGCTGAAAACGATGTCTGAATTTTATTAGTATCTAGAAATCGACGTATAAATTGGAAATTTATAGACACTTTGAAAATTTGTATCATGTGATGTAGTTAAAGCAAATACATGCATATGTAAAAGTTTACCTCCAAGGCATTGCAACAAAAAACATGCATATATAGGTTATGGTAAGGAGCATTTTTAAAAGCTTCAAATTCTTTGTTAGGAATCATACTGATGCAGTGCTTAAACTCCTAAATGTCTGCTTAAGTGTCATCAGAGCAACAAGTGGACAAAAAATAGTTTTACTAAGATTCATGAAATGCTGCCTCTTGTATGATTTCTGACAGAATAAAAAATGCCATTGGAAAGATTCGTCAAGAACCACAGATTACAGGATAACTGCTAATTTAATAAAAGTTTTTTTTCATAAAATAGTAGGCAAACCAATCAACCGTAGTTGATTGGTTTGCCTTCTGCTGAAAAAAACAACTCTTGAACAATATTTAAAATTTGTGGAAGAGCAGTAGTAAAACAAAGGACCAGCCAGTCATTTTTAATCTAGTTAAAAGTGGTTCCATATTCTTTAAACGTGGACATCTATTTAAATGAAGGAATGGATCAGAAGCCCACCTGAGCAATGCACACAACATATTCTTCAAATAGAAGACCTTTAGTAGCCCAAGATGGTATTTCAGGATTCAGGAATCAGGAATCATTTATTGTCATTCGCAACACATGGGGTACATGAGCACAAACGAAATTACAGGGGTGACAAAGACCCGTAGGTGCTGCACTTGCGGCGCGCTGCCTTGTGTCCTTAAGGACAAGGGAAAATGACACATAGGGAAAAATGAGGGAAAAAAATACAATTCACACTTTATCCTTGATAGGATACAGCTTGAAGTTCCAAAAAAACCTCTGCACAAGCAACAGTAACACAACAGAACAGAGCCTTGGGATGAAGATGAGGTTGAAGGCTTATTTAGAGCTGGTATCAATGTGTGTGAGTGTATGTGTAGGTCTGTGAGCTCTGAGCTGCTCTGTCCTTCGATGATAACATAGGTGTATTCAGTTCAAAGAGTTCCAGAGATGTCAGGGGGAGGGTAGGGAAGGCAGTGGAAGGAGCAGCTTGTTTACATAGTTCCAGGAGAAGTTGAAGATAGCAGACCGCCAAGGTCGCCCCAGGGAGCCGAATAGGGAAAACAACGATTTGTTTGGGCCAGGCAGACTTTATGTTTTCTGTCTACCTTGAGTCCCGCTGTCTCTCGATGGCGATTCCGATCAGCCGAATCAGACCTTTCCGCCCGTCTGAGAGACCAACTTCCTCCAAGATTATTCCATTCCATAAGAACCCGCAGCCTGCCTGCGATCCGGTTCACGAATCACATCCAGTTTACGGTTCGCCGTCTCAGTCTGAGTGTTGGTCGCTCTCCAGACGCCTTCATACGCTCCCAGCCGCTTTTCAATGACCAGGGCAGTTGCCGACGTTTTCTTATTTAGCTGATGCATCAGGTAACCGCCGACGCCAAAAAGCAGAAATCCTGTCATCATAAATCCAATCATGTACAGATCTTCAACGTCCTTGACTGACATTTTCGAGAGACACACAATCTTACACTTCATCCAGGAATCCATTGTATATCCTGCGAACGCTGTCCCGTCTGGACGCGAGGGTTCCCCTTTCCCCTGTCTTCCCGTCAGGAAAATTTGATCAATTGCGTTGAGAGACCAGCTGACCAGATCCATATTTTTCGGTTTCGGAAGATATGTAAAGAGATGCTCCAAAAGACAATGAAAAAGATACAAACACAGGGCTGAAGCAGGACAGCATTATTAGTGAGTTTTTTTAACCTGTTTCTGGATATTTTTGTATGTCCGTATTATTTAACAAAATACAGTATGGGAACAATTTAATGCAGTTTAGTTTGAAAGATATTTACTGAAAAGGACATTAACTTGTTTAATATTTTTTGAAGCTGTTTTGACACTGTTATGCACTCATCTTTGGCAAAATAAATACATACTTTAAAAAATTATATTTGTTTTCAGTTTGTTTTGCAGAGGTGTTTATTTAAATGATGCTTTGAGAAGAATATTGTTATATTGTTTTAGAAATTCATTAGTGCTACTGTTCCTCTGCTCTCAGCCTTAGATTGATTATTTTATGACACTCTCCATTAAAGCCCCATTAGCTGTTATTATACCAGGATATTTCCATTGCCAACATTAACACTCAAGCAGAAGGCACAAGACACAAGCGCAGGTTGACAGTTACAGGATTGTTCATCATTAGCTGACATTGTCTATGAGACAATGGAATATGTCATTCTCTAAAGGGCCATGGTTGTGGTAACGCCACATGCTTTGTAGCTGAATGGCCTAAATGACAGAAGACATTCCTCTTGCATTTATACAAGGCTTTTTATCATCTGTGCCAACCGGAGGAAGGGAACCAAGGAGAGCTCAGTAATGACAAAAGATGCGATTCATTTAATTTTAGTGCAAAAACATTCATCCTAAATATCCTTCACAACTCAGAAGCTTTGATTAAGAGATTTGGTGAAATTGCTTTAAGAGAGAGCGAGACAGGAGGTAAAATATGGACCATTTAGGGCTCTGTCTGCAATGCTCTTTCCTATTTCCCTGCTGTATGAAAGATAAGCAAAAGATTAATAAAATGTTATTAAATAAATCAACAGGGAGTTGTAGAATTTTTTTTTTAATGCAGTCGCTTAAAGTAACTAAACATGGTGCAAACAGTCCTATTGTTTGTGACCATCTATCTGAATAAAACATTATTTTTTCCCAAAGTGAAGTGTTGAAATAATCCATCTGAAAAATAGATAAAAATAAAAACATAAAATGAACGATAATTTCAGAAAAGGCCATTAATATTAAATATTATCCATTTCAAGGATTACTTGGGGTGCAAATAGGGGAAGTAGTTGCATTTTTGCCTTGTAGTAAGATTATTTGTTGAGGCCATTCTGTATTGAGTTTGTATTTTCTTGTAATGTAATCAATCAATTAAATGAATTAAAAGTACTTAATTTATCCCATAATTAAATGGTGTTGAAGTAACTCATTAAACTAAGGAGTTGTTTTAGATGGTGATGGCTGAATAAGCCTCTGACTGGAGAGACTCTATAACAGTCTCATGAAGAGGATGTTCAGGGTTGTCTATGATTTTCTTTATGTAAACGGGATATGGATGAGTTTTATCAGTTTTCATTATGTAGATGTTGAATACTATTGGTGGCCTGAGAAGAGATCCTTGATATAAATGTGTTAAAACATGTTCAGAAGTAGTTCCAGTCTATTAAATAACATATGGACAAAATTAGTATATTATTAGACAGGCACCAAAACTTTCAATTCTGTTCTTTAGAATGTTAGAATCATTTGTATCCAATTCATTAATCAGATATAGTGAAACAGATCATAGTGAACATTGGCTTCTTTGGAAGATTGTACTGAGATGCTGCACAAAGAAATTTGGTGCGTTAACATGATTCTGAAGAAATCTTGAAAAGGTAACTAAATAGTATAATTTCATTATTATATTAATGTAATTGCATTAAAAAAACATGAAAGTGTTTAGTCATTATTTTATTTAAAAAAAAAATTCTCCATCTCTGATGGCTATTAATATTTTTGCATATGTAAGGACAATGTGTATGAAATTTTAATCAAAACTATACCTAGTTACTTTCAATTTTATATTAAGTCAAGGTAATTAAAAATATCTCTAAGATGTTCTTTAACTCCTAAACATTTATAATTGTCTCAGCTACGTTGAAATAAATGTATATATGATGTAGAATAACTATTAAGTATCTCCTATCTATCTGAGGAATGACTGCCACAGAGTCCATTGGTGCAATATGTTATTGTACTGGTTATGGATCAGACTTTAATATGCATGTAAAATTTCTTGGAAAATAAATGGGGAATAACAATGCAGAAGCAATTACATGGTGGGTGGCTTGCTCCCAGCATCTGTCATTTCAGCCAGCTTGTTGAATATTCTCATGCCTATTCCATTTCACACCCGGAGCAGAGTCTCAGAATTTTTAATTTGAATTGTGTCTTGACATGGGCACTTAGACTAATCAACAATAACCCAATGGAATTAAAATTTGGGAAAATGTCTAATGGAAATTCAGAAAATGTAAAGTAACATTACAGGATCATGTCTCTTAAGATCAAGTTTTAATAGGTTTCTGAATGATTATTTTTTCTTTTGGTGTAAACGACAGTGTTGAAAAAATTACTTGGAATAGATATTGACATTATGGACAAAAGAAAATGACAGCACAAAGATTACAAAGGAAAGAGCTAAAGAAGTAGACAAAAGGGGCTGTCAGGGGGAATAAAGGATTGTTCTTATAACTCCTCAGAATTACTGTGGACACAACTGTCAGCGAGTGTCACTCTGGTATCTGGTATTTCTCTAATACATTGTGATAATCTGAGATATACCACCCTGCACAATCCAAAGTGCAATGCGGAAAACCATAAAATATAAGTAAAAATTAGAACCTCAATAACCTTTGGACTTGGCATAAAATCTCATATGTAGTATTTTTTCTCAAACAAATAAATATCTGACACCAGACCAGTACCTAAAATAAATTTGTTTCCTTATAATAAATAATACCAAACATCCATTAATATGAAGACTATAATTTTGGCTGGCTGTTGACTTAATATTTTACAAGATTGATAATATGAATGACAAATGTGAATTTATTGAAATGTATAGATTTCAGCACTGTAGCAGTAGCTGCTGCAACTTCAGGGTAATACTCATGACTGTAAACAAACTTTGATTTGCAGGGCATCTGTGGATGGTGAAATGACTATAACCAATTTCTCCCCGTCTCTCAGACTTAAATATTGATGTTTCACATAAAGTGCATGGTCTTGGAAAATAAACCATTACTGTTAACTAAATGTGAGTGTGTGGGCCTTGGTAAGTGCTAGATATTTATTGCTTGATAAAAACAAAAACAGTTTTATTAAAATTAGTGTCCTGTGAGAAGCCATCAAACCTCAAAGCCCTAATTCAACATTATTGAGGCAAGGTCTGCCACTTGACCTAGTCATTGTTAAAGTATGAACAATGTTTTCCATCTATTTAGTCATTGCTTCAATAATGTACTTTGGATTAGTTGTTGATTGTTTATCCCCCGTTTTCTCCAAAGTTCAGTTGTTGAAGAAATGGAATTGTAATTTTAAGCCAACTTTATTGTCAAAACTCTTTATGATTGTCTATATGAAAACAAAACATTTTTTTAATGTTTCCTTTAGTCAAAAAAGATAGCAAATACTGCACTCTTTTGGTATTATTAGTATTTTTTCAGTATTTCGCATTAAATATCCCTTGTGACAAGAATGTAAAAGAATGTAGAGTCAGCTATAGGTAATCTTAAAAATAAAACAAACAGACCTTTGAACTATTACTATGACAACATATTTGTCTGAAAAAAATGTTGAAAACGAACTTTTTAATTAACTCCGAAAAAGAGAGTCTGGAAACAAATCTGGTAATGAAAGAATACATCACAGTCCTTGCTGGTATCTTTACGAGAATCCACTCAATGGGCTCAGAGGAGGCCTGGAGTGTCCCTTCTTCTAGTGCTAAAACAGAGACGCCAAACAGCCTTAGTTACACCACAACTGTATACCACAATCATCCTAAGTTAAATTGCTCCTTACCTTTTGTTTTTCAGCTGACTGAAATTGATTTCCTCTCTTCACTTCAGCCAACAATGTGTTCAGTTTTTAATATAAGGTCTGTAAATGTACTTTGTTGAGGTTAGCAAAAGGTAAAATACAAAATACATGTCGGGGGATGCAAATTAAAAACCTTTGACACATATGTTGAGTTTCAACAATACCTAATTTCCCTGTTGGATGAATGTAAAATATTTGAAATAAACTGAATAAGCTTTATTAAGTTGAGAGGTCATGCACAAAGCCAAGTGTCAGAACGTGTATTAGTCAAGTGCGTGTGAGATGCTAATGCATGCAGTATGCATTGTGCTTTGATATATTCAACATCATTCTCACTACATGCTGAAAGTGGTGTGATTATAACTCAACCTTTATAGTCGAACTTTCAGTTTGGGCATGGCCAGAGCAATTGGTGAGACTTTTACACCTGACGCCTCCAAAGAGGTATCCTATAAATCCTTGTACAGGCAAACCTGTTCTGCAAGTGAACCTTTGGATGTACAATTTAAGATGTGCTGAATTACAAAAATTTGGAGATACTCAACCTGGAATGACATCAACATGTAAATAGCATATGCGCAAATGTAATACTCTAGGAAAAGGACATCGTGATATGTAGCACCGTTATCCACATATTTGTCTTTAAAAAATCTTTGGCATACAGATATTTATTGGTTTATTTTTACTGAAAGCACAACTTAAGCTTGTCTTGGAATTTATCTTGTTTGCCTGCCTCCAGTTCTTCTTTTTGACTGTGTTAGCATTGCTGAAAATACTGCTGTCATGCTCAGCTGAACCCAAAATGATGGGCAACATCATGGCCAATTTACTTAACATGTGGAAAACGAAATTTGCATTAAAAAAATAGTTGAAAAAACTAATCCTGTTTAGTGTCAGAATCATAAATGTGTAGATGAATATAGCAAACCAACACTTACATATACTTTATTCAGTTAAAATTATTACAGTGAAAATGAGCCTCACTCCTAACCAAAAATGTTATCATTACAAAAAAGTAGCTATAATGATATTATGAAAATTCAAAAGAAGATTCTAAGCTTGACTTAGTAATTACTAAGCTAAAGATCATTAACCTTATTCGGCTACATTATAAATTTAACTAAGACACTGTTTAAGTGAAGAAAAGGGGAAATGGAAAAGACATTCTATAAAAAGAATTTAAGTGTCACTGGGCTTTTATAGTGTACAAATTGGTGTTGAGCATCCACTAGGCCTTAATGATCTCTTATCTTAAATGACACCACAAACTCTTGACTTTTCTGTGACAAGAGCTTTTTTCATGTGAACAAGAGAGGCAAGAGGTAAATCTCTGCTTTTTAACAATACAGTATGTTAGTGTGGACATTCTGAGGGCAAGACTTCAGCTACACAAAATATCCAGATTTGCCTTGAAATTTGACTTAAAGTTTTTAAGATGGAAAGATTGAAAGTTTTTTTAAATAATTTAATCACCTAGTTGGAAACAAAAAAGTGGTAGATTTGATTTTGTGTAATCCAGCGGACACATATTGTAAAAATCTCTTCACCTAAATAAGAACATTGTGTGCTGATTTAGTTTGTGTTGAAAGCAGCATCGCACAGAAGTCAGTGTGGGAAACCTCCCAGGTGTTTATCCATGTGCTTTTTTAAATTTTGTTAGAACAGTGCATTCTTGCAATCTAATCTTTCTGCCACTTCATTGCGCTGCGACTGTAAACAGACTAATCTGAAAGTTGCTGAACTATTACTTTTGTTTGTGCGGGGGAGAGAGAAAAAAATGAACAGTCTCTGGGTCGTGTGAGGTTTGCTCTTCAGTTATACTACAGGACAAATAACTCTTGCAAAAAACGGAAGATCACACAAAGGAACTGAATCTAACTTCCTACTTCAAAGCCTTTCTGGCTCTGAACAATAGCAATTTCATCAATGCCCAAAGGAAAGGTGAGATATTGCTGTAGACAAATAAATACATTCTTACAACAACATGCCTCAGAACTGATCCGAACACACAAGGCTGATTGAAAATGTTGCTTCCTCTGAGACTCATGCGGGTGTAAAACAGCAAAATCAAAATAAGATTAACAACACTTTTTTTCACTAAAAAAACACTGCTTTATTGAAGGTCAGATACCTACTTTAACAGTGTATGGCATCATTATTGACTTAAAAGATAAAGTGCAGTGTGCTTAATTTGTGTGCTTGTGTTAAAAGGAATAAATCCGTCCATCAATCTTAATTTATAATGTGCATTGGAGTTTTTTTTAAACTAATGAAATTTGTAAAGGCTTCACCATATCTGTGAAGGTTTATAATCATAGAAGTCCATTCCACATTTCAGAAATAGTGATGAATGTTCCTACTAAACTGTATAAAGTATAGGGACGGACTTAAATTAGAAAATTTGTCGGGAAGTGAGGACCGATTTAATCCAGTCAACATATTTTCTGTGAAAGGAGTCTTGTCTGAGGTTTCAGCCTATGGAAGTTTATTAATGTGGCTGTGGTCACCGACATAACTAATTGAATCTCTGTGCCAGGACAAGAGATCTGGGTCAAGAAAATGGAAACCAGTAACACTAAAATAAGGAACAAAGAGATCCAATAATCATTATTTACAGTAGATGCTGATGTCATATCATTTGGATGGAAAAGCAGTCACTATTGGACGGGGCTTTATCGATTAACACAGCGGTAGTTTGCATCATTGGTTATAAACATTTATTTGATTTTCCAAGACAAACTGGATCTTTAACTTAACGATGAGGTTTTCCACAAAGCTGCAAACACTTTAAAATGCACCATGTTCTATAAGAGAGCTTTAAAATTTGAAATAAAAAATTTGAACAGTTTTGCAATGCAATTCACTACGCATCTGTTTAAGTAGCCCCTCTAAAAAAAAAAACAGATATGACTTTAAATGTAGGTATCGGGACTCTAGCTTAAACGTGGGAAAAGCGTGCCTATTTATGGTAAACTGTGGTTGTCTGCAATTAAGCTGCCTATCCTTATCAGTTTCTCAATGGTTCTTTTCAATTTCTTTTTCCACCATTCTTCCATCCCAGTTGCGTCCTCTTCAGTTTCATGATCAACATGCTCTACAGTGGAGAAGAAGAAACTACACATTAAACTGCAATGTCTGTTTACCTAGGAGCTTGTTTTTTTTAAATATATTCTCAGAAGGCAGAAAACTTACAAAACTGAAGAAAATCTGAACGCGTTGAATCCACATGCTAATATTATAAATACTTTTTTACACACCTAATTGTAAACTTTATTTTATATTTCAGTGTATTTGTCTTATTGTCCTTAAACAAAAAAGTTGTTATCTGGATCCACATCCTCTTCCCTGTCCTGACTTTTATAATCTGTATAGCTAAATGTTTTCAGTTCCAGGTTTTTGGCACTAACAGTTGTAGGTGTTAGTGGTGTGTCCATAAGTGAAGAAGAAACTGTTCCTGTGACTTGTGACATGGTGAAAGTGAGTCGTGCATGATATCACCTGTACTCAAATGATCTTCAGATAGTTCAGTCATATTTGTCCAACTGCGCGACGTCCTTAACGACCAAAACCTTTGCCTCCTCCGGTGTTCCGTTCAGCTTAATGAAGACCTTACAGTTCGTGATCCACGCAGACTGGATCTTCCTCTGCTGCCTCGGGAACCGGGCCTTCCTTGCTCATTAATGAAAACGTCTGACCCTTTTAGCAACCTGCCCTGTTTCAGCAGAGCAGATTTGTGTTTCGGATTGTTGAACCTCATGATGATCGACGGTCTGTCGGTGTTACTTCGTCTCGGGAGCAGGTGACACGCTTCCACGGAGTCAAAGTCGAGCTTTATCCCATTGGACAAGAGGAAGGAGGCCACCTGTTCTACCATGGACTCGATCAGGCCGGGTGAATGCTCGCCAGCCAGACAGGGACCCGCCACTGCGCTTGCATAGGAACGGGGCTTGACACGCAGTTCAGTAATGATCACCCTGGTGTACTGTTCCAAATCTGATATTCGGTTCTTCAGAACGGCATTCCGCTTGTCCTTCTCCTCATTGAGCAGTCGCAAAGCCCTCACCTCTTCAACTAAGTCCAAGATGGACTTTTGCTGGAGTCGGATGGCCGATGTCTCTTCAGAAAGAAAATCCAACGCTTTCCTAATCTCCTTGAAATCTTCAGAGGTTGGATTTTTCTTGGGGCCCGTGATTCATTTTTAATATTATTATCAATTTCTATTGGAAATATTTGCGTGTGGCTGCAGAAATAAATTCAGCTTACCCTCGCTGGGTTCGAAAACAGGAAGTGACACACCCCGATAGTAACAATTTTATACACGTACCCACAATGTTGAATTTGTGTCCACAGAAAAAAGGAAGAGTTCGTAGCCGTAAAAATTAGAGTTTTATTCATAAGAGGTTGCACTTGCGTTTAGATTCATACTCTCAGAATCACAAATATTTCAGCAGAATCTTGGGTACAAGAACTATATTGACATATAAATACAAAGATGAATGTTAGAGTTGAGCATACAGCTTTTTGAGAGTGATCTTACTCCATAGTTACACTGATGACTAAAGTATTTCCACACAAATACAAAGAACATACTTATTCATTGTTAAATAAAGCATTCCAGGATAAGAAAAGTTAAACAGGGAGTTGGAAGTGGTATGGTTTGTGGATGCTTTTCTGCTGCATGGCCAGGCTAGCTGTCATACAATCCACCATGAATTCTTTACATCAGTGTCTTAAAAAAAAAAGTAATGTTAAAGCAGAGCTATACCTGCAACATGACAATAGGTCAAAACTCTTCGGCTCTAACCCTAACTCTCTTTTAGGTTGTGCAACTGCATTCCAGCAAACAGTTTATTCTCCTAAAGCAATAATGACATTAAAAGTAAGAACAAATGTAAATTAGAATTTGCATAAATCAAAAAGGCAATTCCAGGCATGTTTTTTTCAAGGGCTCCTGTATAATATTTTGTGGTTCCCCTTCAGGATACTGAAGCTTTTCAAACACTTACTGTTTGGATGTAAACTATCATGTCAAATAATGAGGATGAGCCACCATACAAGCAAATCCATAGCTAATTAAAGCAACTGGCTCTTAAGCCGACAGCTTGACGAAGGAATCAAGAAAGCATGTATGCTGTGTGTCGATAATATTTGTGTTGCCCCCCTTTGCAGTCACGTGCCATGTTCAGCAATATTGGATAAGCCTTCATTAGCCATAAGACAGACTGAGTGGACAATTAAGGAGTGTCACAGTGTACAGTAGTAGCCATTCAAAATTTCCCCACTTTCCTTGATGGGCCCTTGGCTGGTCCTTGGCTGGTCCCATACAGGTCCCTGCTGGGTCAGAGGGGTAATATGAACCCCCGCGATGACATGGTCAGTGACCCTTCAACTGGAAAACGCCCCTAAGCAGACTAAGAGAAAACCAGCTGCAAACCCTCATCTGTCCACGGGGGAGGAGCGATGATTTAAATGTGTTGCTTTCGTATAGTGACCTGTGGGACGTCTGTTACAGTAGCTTTTTGATGTAAATACCTTTAAGCAGGTAAAAACTCTGAGGCATTGCCTGCATTTTATATAGATAGTGTTAAATTACTTTGTTGTGTCATAAGAGTGTACATAAATTTTGAAATTTACAATTTCTATTTGCATTCTAAATTTTAAAATTGGTTTGTTAAACATATTGTAAAACATAATAAACATGATGCCTGCGTTTTTGAAATTAACAATTTAGATTTGTATTCTAAGTCGCGAAAATGGTTCGGTCCACATATGACTTTTTTCTACTCTGATTTTATGTTTTTTGTGTGAACTTAGGTCCACTGTGTTAATATGATATGTAAAAATGGAAAGATTTCTGTAAATCCACAAAGAGAAGGTTGTAGTGAAGAAAATGATCCCAAGCAATGCAGGGAAAACATTTTTTTTTAAGTGAAACATAAAGATAAGATCAAAACTGTTCAAAAACAGCCAATTATATGCCAAAACAGTGTTATCATTATGATTAATGACAATAAACTGCTTTAAAAAACACACATAATGAGATCAGATAGCCAGCACAGAGCATGAAATGAGCATTAAGCAGTATGGTTTTCACTGAGAATGACCTAGCAACATTAGGTAGAAATTAGTATTTCCAATTCAATATTTAACTTATATTCATTTAATATTTACAATTTAGTATTTACAATGACCCAGGTAGCTTGTAGCCTGACGCCAGTGGTGCATTCTTTCTAACGTTACGTTAGTGATAAAACAGCAACGTAAAGACAGAATCACATTTATTCACCCAGACAAAAACAAAATTTCAGTCATTCAGTGCTGCTTTGGTTCCGAAATCGCTGATCCAACCAACCACAAAGTAGTTATACGCCTCCAGACTCCTGCTCGCCTTCATTTGGCTAGCGGTGTAGTTGGAAGTCTAGTGGATAAGGTCATATGTAATGTGGACGGGCTGTACACCAGAAATGTCCCACAGCAAGAACAAAAACGTGTTTCCTCAGTGTGTATTGATCATATTTGATATGTTTTATTTTATTTATTATCCTGAGACACTCTTTTTTTAAGGTTGCCCAAGCAGCAGTTAGTACCATTAAAAGATTAAGAAAAAAGGTTCAGAATGTTCTGCAGTTGTTTGGGGGGATGCCTGTTGCAATACTCAAACAGGTGTGAATGGTCTTGAATGTGTACCTTTAAGTGCTCTGGGGGTATGCATGTGTTGCCTTTAGTATGATAAGTAAACAGCATAATAGACGAGTTTTGTTTGAATGTTGTGGAACTTTGATCACGATGAACTTGAGGATGGGCCTAATGCAAATGTCTGAAGTGTGTTTGGCACAGACAGACATTCAAAGTGACCCAAAAAAGTTCTGTAAATTTGTTTTCATTTTATGACGAAATGCTTATTCACAAAACTTTTATTGGGGTAAGTAAACATTTAACCCTGCAAATGAATACTTAAATGTTCTGTACATATGTCCAGACAAAGTGAGTACAAACAGAAATGTCAGGCTGGGTTTTAATGACTCGAGCAGAGGTGGAGTAGAGTGATAAGTAATTTATTGCAGGAATGATGAGTGAACAGAACACGAAGGAACCACACAGGGAACAACCGACAAACAGGCAACGGAACAACGCGAGACGTAAACAAAGGGCGCGGAGGCGGAACTAAAATGACAACAAGCAGGGAAACAATAAACGCCG